>JALIRY010000044.1:0-291529 GCA_026401215.1 Trichoderma erinaceum
ACAACAACAACAACAACAACAACAACAACAACAACAACAACAACAACAACAACAACAACAACAACAACAACAACAACAACAACAACAACAACAACAACAACAACAACAACAACAACAACAACAACAATATGGCTACAGCATACAAGATACAGATTGACCCAAGTCGGGTCGGTCTCCTAGGTTACAAGCACACCGAAGCTGCGGCAGCCAAGCTGTCTGAACTGCTTCAAAAAGATCTTGACGTGCGCCATCCTGGATGATAAATGCATGGCATGATTCTAACTCGGTCTATAGGGGCATCATGTTTTCTTCCTGGCGAGAGGTTACCACAACCATGTAGGAGAAAGCCTTGGCTAACATTGAAAACACACACCACAGAGCTGTAACTAACATGTAATTTACAAATGGGCAGATGGCACACCACTTATGTACACTCTACGGCGCAGGAGCGTCTCCCGAGGAGCTCCAGGCCGCGTTCGACCGTGATGCTGACATGCAGATTGAGCAGTTTCAATTAAACGATGGCGTTCTCGAGGACCTTCGCCGAGACTGGGCAGTCAATTCCCCCAAGTATCTCGGAGATGCCAAGTACTATACCGATTTCTTGCGATACTTCCAGGAGCAAGTAGACGCAAAGGGGTGGAAGAATGTATTGGTGGAGTATCTCCTCAGCGGCAAAGAGAACACTCGCGACATGTACCGCCGCAGCTGGGGTAGTAAGTTTATATTCCACAGTGCTAGATCAGGCATGGAAGCTAACAAGGCTACAGGCTTTGCCCATTCCTTCATCCAGCTCATGTACGGCATCGAGTGGGATCAGCCTGCCATCATCGCCCAGGGTCTGGCCCAGTCCGCTATCCACGACACCTACGTGGGCGACTTTCTCGATAAGGTGGACAAGGTTGCAGCAGCAAACCCGCCTTTACAATGCCTCAACACTACTGAGCTGTACGAACAGGTTCACTCCGACCCAGACTTTCTCAGCAGCGTGCGCAATGGAAACCCAAACAAGATTTTGAGCGGCGTCGAGGTCCTGTGCCCCGACGAAGGTGTACGCTATCTCGCACAGGTCAAGGCTGACCCCAACAACCTGGCAGAAGGCATCGCGGAGAACATTCATGCAGCCGCGTACATGGCGTCGGCATGTATCTTCCACCCTCCTGACTACTCGAGGTTTGACTTCTTCCTCATGTGAGTGCCTGTTTTTTTTTTTAAAGAGAGGACGAGTCAAATATTAACCGGGAATAGTCATCACCTTACCATTGGGCCATTTTTGCTCTTGATCCAAGACGCTGCATGGATCCCTGACTCAGTCAAACTGCGCACACTGGAGTGGAAGACTCGCTTTGACATTCTCCACTACGTTGTGCGATGGGCACCGCCCCTGCAACTCGACAGCATCAGCAGCTACACGCCGAAAGACACTGGACTTGTGAAGAACTGGGAGGAGCTGCTTCCCCGGTTCATCAACATGCCCGACGACGGCCATGTTGTCAAGACTGCGAGGGCCCTGGGCCTTGCACAGCGCCTTTCTCAAGAATACCTCGACCGGCCATGGATACGCATCAAGGATGACAAGACTTGGTTGAACACACAATACCTCCTCTTGGATAGCACCTGGGAGCATCCCGAGTTTCCTTGGGTGCGGACTGCTGGATGGGATAAAGCATGGGAGGACAGTGGCCTTCCTGAACCAATCCTTGTAGAACATCACAGAGCTAAAACCTTTTTCCAAGTTTCCATATAACGCTTTGTTTAACATAAATTATCATCACGTCATTCCAGAATTATATCATATTCTTTGTCTCTCCTTCTGCTGAATCAAGCCATAATGCTCCGGTAACTGCCCAAAGACATTCATACAGCTATGTCTCCCATTTGTCTGTTTTCACACGCCTCCCCGTCAATACTGTTCCCAACACGCTTACCTACACTATTGTAGATCCCAACTCCCCTTCCACGGCATCATACGCCTCCTTCAACAACCTCACCATCTTCTCCAGTTCCTCCTCCGTTGCAGTAAGTGGTGGCGCCAGAATAGAATGATCGCCATTAATGCCATCTATAGTCCCTGCTCCTGGATAGATGGCCAACCCGCGATCATGCGCCGCAGCATGTATCCTCTTACCAAACTTAATCTCTGGCTTAAATGGCTGCTTCAAAGTTTTATTCTGTACGTATTCGATGCCCCAGAAAAAGCCCCTTCCACGGATCTCGCCCACATATTTCGCCTCTCCCAGAGCAGACCGCAGTCGCTTTCCCAAAAACGCTCCTTTGGCGTGACACTTTGCTACTAAATCATCGCGTTTCAGGACTCGTTGGACAGCCAAGGCCGCAGCGCAGCTCGTTGGGTGAGCCTGATATGTCTGGCCGTGAACAAAGCTCGCTGATCCCTTTGCCAACACATCGACAACTCTTTGGCTGATCAGGATCCCAGCAATGGGCGCGTATCCTCCTCCGAGCCCCTTTCCCAGCGTCAGCAAATCAGGCCGCACATCGCCCTCTAGCTCAAAGGCAAAGTAAGTTCCCATCCGGCCACTGCCACACATGACTTCATCCAAGATGAGTAAGATGCCGTATTTGTCGCATACTTTTCTCACGCCTGCGAAATATCCCCTTGGAGGCGTGATGCAGGCCGCCGTGGCTCCTCCTACCGTCTCCGCCACGAAAGCAATAACTGTTTCAGGGCCTTGCCGCTGGAATTCGTCGTCGAGCTCTTGTACCAGCCTGGCAGCGTACTGGTCCTCGGTTTCGTTGTCTTTCTGGCCATGATATGCATATGCCGGGCTAACATAGCTGACATTGTCAAGCAACAAGGCGCCCTCATATGGGATTTTCCTGGGAAGATTGCTGCTCACACTCATGGCTCCAATCGTGCCACCGTGGTAGGCCTGTCTCCTCGAAACAAACTTGTTCCTCTGCAGCTGGCCGTTTTCAAAATGATACTGCCGCGCCAGCTTCATAGTCGCATCCATGGCCTCGCTGCCGGAGCAAACAAAGAAAGCCTTGGTCAAACCAAACGGCTTGCTCAATTCAGTGAGCTCGTTGGCCAACTCCTCAGCGCTGGAGGTTGTATAAGTCATTGTATGCACGTATGCGACGTCAGAGAGCTGTTGTATGATGGCCTCTTTGACTTCTTTGTTGCCGTGGCCAATAACTGCGACGGCGGCGCCGCCACAGCCATCGATGATGCGAGAGCCATCGGCGAGAGTGAGATAGATGCCAGAGCCGGAGACAACTTGATGAGGGCGTTCGACGAGAGAGCGGTGCATAAGACCGGGTTCTCGAGTCCCGTTTTGCGCAGTATAAGAGGCGAATGAGGACGGCATTGCGAGGCAATTCAATTGTTCAAATGGTGCTGTTAATCTCAATTGTATTCTCTCAAAGCAAACATGATTACTAGTTTACGTGAATTCTTTCTCCCTTTAAACAGCAGCAACCTTGGGGCATATATAAGTCTACAAGCAGGTGGTACTATGACACTGTATACTGTGTAAATGAAGCCTAAGCGAAGCCAAACGCCGAAGCCGAGATGGAGTTGTGCATATGACTCCGCACTCGGACACCAGCTCGGCTTCAGTCGGTCGGCGTGGGTTTCCCTTTTCCGAGTGTTAGTAGGGCGCATATGCAAGACTATACTAAAAGCTGGAAGAAGACAGTCGTAACGAGTTTAACCTTATCTATTAGTTAGGCAACCAGTTTCGCGCAATACTAGGATGTTGATCCTTTAGAAGAAGCTTAAACAGCTTTCGCTTGGAAAATAGTTTGTCGAGTTGTAGTCATCAACCCGTTTTATCGCCATGTTCCCCCCACTATTTGATTTCCAGTCTGTGTAGTCTTGTCTGTCCGTGTTCAGCAACAACTGCAACAAGTGCTGTAATACTCCTATCGCAATCTTCATCAATTCCATTCCCATTCCCATTTTCGTCATTTCTCCCAGTTCTGTTAGTCATTCACGAAATCTTAATGCACCCCCCATTCCTCTTCAAAATGCTCGTCGGATCCGTCTCCACAAACCTCGCACAATACAGCTTCAACACCTTCCACACCTCGTAGCCATCCGTCGTCAAGCTCACCAAGTCATTCATATGCGCCGAGATGTTGAACTTGATCAACAAGCCCAGCATCTTGCCCTCGCGAATTTCCTCCAGCGTCTTCTGACTATTGTGCCAGCAGCTCACATGCACCGCCTGCGGCATCTCCTCCAGCGCCGCCTTATCAAAGCCCGAGACGTCAGCAATGGCCATCATGATGCTGGACCAGGTCGCCCAGTTCTCGGGCCCAATCAGCTTGAGGTCGTCGGGCAGGCGGGTGACATCGAGGCCCTTGAGCGTGGGCGCGCGCGGCAGCTTTTCGGGGATCTTGAAGTAGGTTGTGATTTGGTTGTAGTTTGTGGTATGCTGGACTTTTTGCACTTTGATGGGGGTTTTGATGGGAGATTTTACGGGTATTTTGGACCTATTCGAGCAGCAAGTTGATGAGCATCTGACCAGATTCAGCATTTGCGTGTTGTTGTATTGATCATTACCTAGGAGAGATGGCCTTGACTGTTGATTGTTGAGGCGTTGGAGATTCCATTGAAGCTATATCTCCTCAAGAAGACTCGCAATGAATTTTACAGAATCACATCCTCGCTGCCCATCGCATCAGATGCACAGATAATCTGCGATGCCGTCTCCACCAATCGCCGGCAATTGGGCAGCTGGGCGTCGACTCTCGGCATGCCACGTCTACAAGACTTGTTTACGGCACTATCAACGATACGGCTTATGCACCTAATCAATCCTCCGCAACTTCAGCGTCCATCTTCCACAATCAAAACGCTCTATGAGGGCATTCAAGCCTATATAGCTTCATCCCACTTACTTTTCCGGCCTCTGTGTTCCAATGCCCGGCCATGACAAATAGTATTTATAAGACGCCGTCGGCCTTTCGGCTCTCCGCCCGCGAGACCGAGTCGAATCTGTGGAGCCCATCGGCGGCAAAATCGCTGCGACTAGGACCCGGACGGCCGCATCAATAGAAATGGTTGACTAAGATGGATGAAACGACAATTACAAGGATATAGTGAATTGCTATAGTCTAGAGTAATGATCCGTCCGCAAAAAGATATAAAGAGAGATGCTGCAATAGAGTCGCCGGCCTATCTCTCCATCGTGTGACCTTGTATAAGTCCATCAGAAGAAAGCCGGAAGAAAGAGAAAATGGCAGCGCAAGTATATTCACAAGACCAGCTCACGCGCTACCTCGAACACATCTCGTATCCGCGCTCTCAGCATCCCAGAGATGAGTTTCAATTTCTCAAAGAGCTCCAAGCTCACCATCTTGCTCGCGTGCCGTTTGAATCCATCAGCCTTCACTACTCGCCCCATCGCACGCTGTCCGTCGATGCGGATGATCTCTTCCAAAAAGTCGTGGAGAAGAGCAGAGGCGGCTACTGCGTTGAGATGAACACCATCTTTGGCGACATGATGAGGGCCTTGGGATTCAACGTCCTCAGCGTCGGAGCCAGAGTGAAGCCTGGTCCCATATATCTCGGCATGTAAGTTTTTTTCCTCATCTTCTTCCAACTTATACCAGCTGTGTATCAAACTAACTCTTCAACCACCAGGACTCACAGCGCCAACATCGTCACCATAAACCAGCAGCGCTACCTCGTCGACGTCGCCTTTGGCAGCCACGGCGCCTTCACGCCCGTCCCCCTAATCAACGGTCACGAGTTCGACAACATCCTCCCTCGCCGCGGCAAACTCGAGTTCCGCCCCCTCGCCCAGTCCACCTCGCCCTCTACCCAATCTCTCTGGGTCTACTCCACGCAAGATCTTCCCTCTACAGACTGGACCGAGCGCTACTGCTTTACGGAAATGGAGCTCTTCCGCGCAGACTACGACGTCATGAACTTCTATTGCAGCACGGTCCGCACCGCCATCTTTGTCAATAACGTCTTTGCCCTGAGGGGGATCTTGAACGACAAGGGCGATGGGCTAAAGGGCGTGATGACTTTGCTGCGGAACGAGGTGAGAAAGAGAGTAGAGGGCGTGCCGGGCTTGGAAGTGGTGGAAACTCTGGCAAATGAGGAGGATCGAGTGAAGGCGCTGGAGAAGTGGTTTGAGATTCCGCTGAGCAAGAGAGAGGCGACGGCGATTCGGGGCCTGCCGACTGAGCTGGTGCCGCCCAAGCATCTGTAGTGATGTGGCTGGATGATATAAAGTCATTCGAGGATATGCGCTGGGACATTTGGGAGTTTAGCATCGGCATTTGTATTTTGGGGCTTGCGACAGATATGCAATATTTGGTAACATTGAACTCAATATACATCACTACAAGAGATATATGTACTTGCGGAAAAGATAGATAAGAGGTCATTTAGGCAGCGTAGATAATAGCCGGTAGGGGTGTTTATACAACGTCCAGCTCACCCCTCACAAATGTAAAAGATTACATGTACCTATTTACCCACTACAGATTGTCGCGAGCAGATTGCGCTTTGTATTCCCAATATACAGTTTTACAAAAGAGAGCCATCATGGCCATCGAAACATTCAAGTTCCTCACGCCCGAGCAAATCGAGCATTTCATGGCCTACGGCTGGGTATCCATCCCATCAGCCTTCACCAGAGAACAAGCCCAGGCATGGACCAAAGATCTCTGGGTGCGTCTCGGCTACGATGAGAACGACCCATCTACCTGGATCCTGGAGAAGATTAACATGCCCTCAATTAACACCATCGACGTCCGCGACTTCGCCCCCAAAGCCTGGGGCGCAATCTGCGAACTTTCTGGCGGCGAGCATCGCGTCGCAGAAATTTCCCGCTTCTGGGGCGACAACTTCATCGTAAACTTTGGTAAAGCCACGCTCAAAGGAAGAATTATTGGCCCTCGGGATCTTGACAATTGGCACGTCGACGGGGACAGCTTCATCCATCACCTGGATTCGCCCAACCAGGGCTTACTGGTCATTCCATGCATCACAGACGTATTGGAGAATGGCGGCGCAACGTACATTTGCCCAGACGGAATCAAAGTAGTCGCGCAGCATCTCCACGATCACGCAGAGGGCGTTACTCCATACATGACACTCCGCGGCGAAGAAAACAAGGGGTACGAGCTTCAATGGTTCTGCGACCAGATCAAAGACGCCAGCAAGTGTAATCTTTTCCAGCAAATGACAGGAAAATGCGGCGATGTCGTCTTGTTGCATCCGCTCATGATGCATTCCGCTTCCAGGAATTCTCTCCATATACCAAGGGTCATAACCAACCCCTGTGTCAGTTTGAAAGAACCATTCAATTTCAACCGGGAAGACCCGCGAGAATACTCACTCGTTGAGAAAAAGACGTTGAAAGACCTTGGCATCGAGGCCCTGCCAGACTGGAAGATTAAAGGGGCGCGAGAAACGCTTACGCCTGGGAGAGTGGAAATTCACAAAAAGATGAGGCAGCTTGAGCTGCGAAGGCTAGCTGGAGAGGACATTGGCCCGGTAGCTGATTCTGGCGTGGATGTGCACAGAGAGATGGTGAAGGGGCTAGTTTGGAAGAAGCCTGGGCAGATTACGACTGCTCAAAAGGTTTAGAACGAAGAAGTTGTAATGCCTTGCGAATAATCTCTTCTCTATCATTATATAAGGAAGTCTCACGTCTATATTCACTTATAGCTATACAGACGTAAATATTTCTTTGAAGGTAGAACTTGAAGCAAAATTGAATACATAAGACATATATGACTCTATGATTTGTTCAGTATATCTCAACTCACACCTCCACATCCTCAACCACCCTCCAAACCTCATCCCCAACCCGATACTCACTCCTAACCTTCCCATCCAGCAAAACCTCACTACACGGCAACTCCCTTTCCCCATCTCCCAATCTAACAATCCTCCTCCATCCCTTCCCATCATCATCCCTCCACTCCCATCTCTCTGCCACAATATCCCCCTCCCCACTCCCATCCCTTACAATTACCTGCGCCCACTCCCCCAATCTCACAAACATGCCCTTCTTCCCAGCCTTCCCATCTTCCATCACAAGCACCACGCAGACAACCTTATCCCCGCCCGTCTTCTTAGCCGGCGGATCATACCACATCTCTTCGTACTCAGTGTCCTTTCCCGTAGCAGGGTTCGTCATGTGGCCCTTTTCGAGGGTACTCAGTCCATCGGGCTGGGCGTACATGTGGCCTTCATCAGGAGGCGCATCGACGGCTCTAGAATCAATCCAGTGTTTCCATTGGGAAAGGGAATGGCCGTCGGAAATGACGGTGGAGGAAGAGAATCCGGCCATGGCCCAGTCCAGGCGACTCAAGGGTAGTTTTTCTGTTTCTATGATCAGATCGTAATGTTTATTAAGCAAGATAGAGGTCTATTGGTTTTGGTTTTTTTACCTTCATCGTCGGCCAAAGAGTTCTTTTCATCAGGTAACAGCACTCTTATATCCACAAACCTCTTCTCGGGAGAGGTCAATACCAGCGTTGATGTCGGCTCGCTGGCTTCATCCGGCAGCCACCGAATAAACTTGCGAAAAGAGAGGCTAGCCATGATGGCCTATTTGCAATTTCTCCAAGATATGTATATGATACTTTCCAAGTAAAGGCCTTTTTTACAATTCAGTAACGGTCTTGATATCAAGTTTCACTTATTGCGCGACGTGTGAGAGTGAGCACAAGCTGATTATATAGCTGTCTGCAGATCTTGATGCGGGGTGAAGATTCCATGTGGAGAAAGCTTGTTTAGTAAGTTCACGCAAGCGTTGATGGTTTCAAAGGGCGTCGGAGCCGAAATCTTAATTACCAAATAGGGAGATTTTGTGAGGCCGGTCAATCCAATTGAGCTATGAAGAGGAGAGCTGTATCATCCATACTAGATGCAATTGAATTTCAATTCTACAACAGCGTTGCAAAAGAGATCAAACTCTGATATAGCTCGAAATGAAACATGCACAAAAATGCAAAGAAACACGGAAACAAAAATAGTCTTGTCATGCCCAGCCCAAATGGGACTCTTACGGGCGACTTCTTTGACTTATATTCATCTGATCAAATAATAATTAAAAAGTGCTCTTTAATCTGACCATCCACATCCGAGCATAGATAGAGTGGTGGGGTATCTTCTTTTTTTGTCCTACTCTTTTTCCGATATCTTATCTTCCGTTCGTTTCTCATTCAACTATATGGCACCAAAGAAAATGCATCACTACATATACATATACACATGCAAATCTCCAATCACTGAGGCTTGACAAAGTGGGAGAGCTGGGTGGTGACAACCAGACCGGCAACAGAGGCAGAGGTCAGGGTCGAGAAGACGCCAGAAACCAAGGCTGACAGGGCAAGTCGGGAGACATCGCCACCACGAGATGGCGCCAGCTGGCTGAGAATACCAATCTGGATACCCAGGGAGCCAATGTTGCCGAATCCGCAGAGAGCGTAGGTAGCAATGAGCTGAGAGCGGGGAGACAGGGTGGCGTAGTAGGGGTCGGTGGCCATGGCGTTGAAGGCATTGTACTCATTCTGCAGGCGACAAGGGTCATTATCATATCACATGTAAAGAGTGCACGATGTATATATGTGGAAGAGGAGAGAATCAGGAGGCGAGAGGCAAACACAGATGGTGGTGGATGAGAGAAGGTTGGAGAGAGCAAATGTTTTGCAAAAAGAGACAACAGGAGAAACTTACGGTGATAACCTTCTCGGCGATGAGCTTGGCAACCTTGAGGATATCGCCATCTCGAGGAACACCAAGCAAGAAAGCAACCGGGTAAAAGACATAGGACAGGATGGTCTGGAGAGTAAGAGTGGGGTGGTTGATGTTGATGTAGTGACCCCACCAGGTGAGAAGTCCGTTGATGAGACCGACGGCGGCGAGAATGCAAAGAAGCGAGGCGATGATGGTACCACCAATCTTGATACCGAGCCAAGCACCGTTGGCAAAGGCGTGCAGGGCGTTTTCAGCCTTGTGCTCGTCATCATCAGGAATGACGACGCGACCAGCAGTGAGGGTCTCCTCGGTCTCAGGGTAACGCAGCTTGGAGATGGCTAGGGATGCAGGAATAGACATGATGCAAGAGGAAACGAGAGCCTCGGCGTTCAGACCGAGACCAATGTAGCCAACAAGCACGGAACCGGAAATGGTAGCAAAACCGCAAGTCAAGACCTGGTGAAGCTCGGCGTTGGTCATGTGGGGGACAAAGGGACGGACCAGCATGGCAGATTCTCCCTGTCCAATGAAGGGGGTGGCAGCAGCGACGACGGCCTCGGCACCAGAGGCGTTGAGAGCCCAGAAGACGAAAATGGCCACCTTCTTGATGAACCACTGGATGAATCCAATGTAGTACAGGACCTGGACGAGCGAAATGAAGAAGATGATGGCGGGGATGACGCCAAAGAAGAACCAGGGGAGCTTAGCGACCTCATCGGTAGTCAGGAAAGCGACACCATTTTCGGCGAAGCCAAGCAAGTCGCCGGCACGATCAGCAATAAACTTGAAGATGTTGTATCCGACACCAGTACGCAGGACGAAGAGGCCAATGACGTACTGGGCGAGCATGCCGCCAATGACAGTTCGCCAGTTGACGTGCTTGCGGCTCTTGCTGGTGATCCAGAAGCAGAACAGGATGACCAAAATGCCGAACAAGCTGACGGCACGGTTGGCGCGAGTGTTGTCGGCGCTCTCCTCCGAGACGAACGAGCCGACCAAGATGGCGGCAATGGTAACAGCAGCGCCGGCCGGGGTGCGCAGCCTGGGTGGGATGCGCTCGTAGACGACCAGAGCGGTGCGAGTCCAAACCCACTTGATGGCGTTGGCCACATAGCGCGAGGGCACATGAAAGAAGATGAGGCGGATGGTGATGGCCAGCCACAGCAGGAAGGGCACCTCCCAGTTCTTGTCGTCGCGGTGCAGGATCAGCGAGGCGATCCACCAGCCGGTGAAGAGCAGGAAGATGAAGACGTGCACAAAGGCGCGGGCCACGCGGTAGGGGATGCCAAAGTGCCAGCTGCGCTGCGACCCCGCCTCGTCCGAGTCGATGCCGGTGCGCACCACGTCTGTCTGGCCGACCTTTTCGTGGTCGCTGTAGTCAGGCGGCGTGTGGCCATCGTGCGCCTTGTCAATGCTGCGGGTGTCGTGGGTATGGTCCTGGGTGGGCACGAGCGTCGGGTCCAGGTTGGTGCCCCGAGTGTAGACGGCATCGTCGTGGCCGGCGGCATCTACGCGGGCCGAGTGGTGCTTGTGCGGGTGTTGATGCTGGTGAGCAGGCTCCAGCGCCGGGTCCGGATTGTGGTGGATGCTCTCGGTGGTGTCGTGATAGGGAGCCGCGGCGGCGGGTGATGAAGAGTCCGCCATTGTGAGTCTGTGTCTCTTCTGGTCAACCCCTGTGTATAAGATTTTTCTTTTTTCTCTTTTCTCTGCTACCTCTTCTATTCCGCAGATCTCGTCTAGTGTGCTTGACCTTGTGCCTGGGGTTGAAGCAGGGCAGAAGCAGGCAAGGCGTTGAAGCAGTCTTGGGTTCAGACTCTGACAGCCAGACCTAGACAGACGAAAGAATTTTCTTTTTCTCTCACAGAAGAGAAAGGAGGTAGAGAGAGAGGAAGAGCAGGTTAGCCAGCGAGGAGATGCTGCAACTGAACCTGGGAGGAAGCCCGAAGGAGCGGACGAAGGACGGCGTGACGTTCGAACCTGAGAATCCTGGGGAAGGAAAAGAGAGGCATCGCCAAACTCGTGGGTCGGCGCTCGAGTTTTTGTACTCCAGCCCCGTCTGCTTCGGTCGAGTCGCAGTCGCACGCGCACATGCCAGGCCGGGCCTGGTCCCAGCGATTTCGAGCCCACAATGGCAGCGGCAACGCCGTTTCGCTCGAGATGGATGGAACCAGCCGACCCTTTGGTGGCATTTCCTGGTGAAGGAAAAAAAAAGTGTGGAGAAGCCCTGGCCATGTCTGTCTTGGGCATGGATCAAAAGGTCCCATCCTGCCTTTAGCGGCCTTTGGGGGGAGTGTCCAGGGGGTGAGCGCCTGTAGCTTGGGAGGCTTCCAGAGGGGTCCGGCCTAATCGAGTAGCGCTGCGCCGAGGAAAAGGGCGCTTGTGCGGTACGAAGTAGAGCTTGGGGCACGCCACAGGGCAGGGGATGTACCCCACACGGGCGGTCGCTGTGCGCACTGTGCGCTACCTCGGCCCCGACCTGGCGAGTTGAAGGCTGGAATCTGATATCAGGGCGATTGGATGGACTGCTCGAGCAAGCATTGCTGAGAGGATGCAGCCGTGAAGAGAGATTGCGCAGTATGAGTGATACCTACACAATGCCAGGATCCGCATTTCAGCAGCTTCCGATCAATGCCAATCATTGATGGAACATGCGTGTCCAAGCACATGCATGCATGCAGCCAACCTGGAGGCTGGACTTGAATCTCATAGAGCGGCGTGCTTCTGGAAGAGGTACATTGCTGCCGCTGAAGTCTGCACATGACTTTGCCCATTATCTTATCGATAGCAAGTACCAGCGCTCCAAATACTTCCCCACGCGGTATCGCCAAACAGCCATCCTGTCAAACTCACTGTGCACCGTGCACAGATATCTCCAACTCCCACTGGGCCACCACTCTCGGAACCTTTTTCCAGTGGCCAAGGTACTTCTGATGTTGCCAATCCCGCCAAGAGGGTCGCGCTTCTTGCTAGACCCGTCACCGAAGCATCGCACACTAATAATTTTCCAGAAGGACGAAAAAAAAAAGTAGGGGAGCAAAAAAGGGTTATCGTGATAACGATTGCAGCAACAGTTCAGCACGAGCAGCATTGCCAAACTGAGAAAAGGAGCATCCACGCTATTACCCCAGAGTCGAAGCCCTCAGTTCTCCATCCACAGAGAATTCAAAATCCGCCCTCATTATACGCAACTCCGTATCCGAGACGCTATTGAAGCACTATCGCGAGCCATGATCCCAAACAAGAGACGACGAGACATCACGGGAGGCGAAAAAAACTGCGGTGTCTTTATCAGTGGCGCCCTCCGATAAGTTCGCCCAGTCTTGAGTGGAGGACGGCTGGCCTCGTTTCTTCGCTCCAGGCCAGTCGTGGCCCCATCTTCTCCGCTCTCACAAACGGTCCGCTAATCTGTCATGGGCTTCTTCTCAGCCGACTATCAGTTCCTGGGTTGTACGATTAATGGCCGGCCAACACACGATGGCATCGCTTGCATTCCGCCCCTGTGCAAGATAAGAGAAGGCAGGGCGTTTTGCCCCGGACAGCTTTCTACTAGGTATACTACTTGTAGTATTCGCAACAGCCAAGTCGAGCAGGACGCCCGGTGAGCTCTGGTCTGCTGGATCAGTGGCGTCTTGAGACTCGTTGCCTGTTCTGGAAGGTTCACAGAGGCAGCCACCCGCTGCTGTGGCCAGCCAGCAAGACATGGCTCTCGTGGTGGCGCTCCTTTCCGCAGAGGCTTGGGCTCGAATCTAGATGGCCAGAGACACTGAGCGAGGGAGGGGTGGGGGAGCTAGCAGAGCTGACAAGCTGATAAGGCCATCCAATCCGCGGCGGTAAACACCAGCAGAATATAGACGGTTCTCACGCACGGAGCAGCCAAGCCTAGCGATGCCTGCTTAGCCTGAAGAAATAAGGTCAAGTCGTCCGCCATACAGTACACATGCTTCTGATAAGGCTCGGCTCGCGTAGCACACCCTGCTGCAGCAGTGCGAGGAACCTTTGCCAGCATCGTATCTACCCGTCCGCCAACCCTGTTCTGGCTCAGTCAATCAGCGCTTGACGATTGCTGTCTTGCATCTGCCCGAGCCAACCGATCATTGCTTGCCTAAGCTGGTAGAGCAAGGCAGAAAGGAGTAACTACGTCTTAGATACGTGGCGGTATTCCGATAGCGACACTACCCCGGAGAGCAGCCAGCAATTACGTACAAAGAGACGCGATAGTAAACCCCGGACTGGTACTACCATATCTCAACTTTTACGCTCGGAGGTCTCGTGCGCATACAACTTCCGAGACCCAGATACTAGGGTTGAAAGGGATCCCGGTCTAGCTGGCTCGGCCATCAGCCTTTGCAAACGCTAGTTTTCTTCTTCAATGCCTCTGATATTACAAAGGAGCAAAAGCAAAGCGCTAGACCACGACCACTACCGTAGAGCATGGCTTATGGCTTTAGCTCCCAGCTGCTAAGAACCGGCGTCTCGAGAAGCACAGCAGCTTTCGGAATTTTTAATTACAGTTGAATAAGACAGTCGCTTTGAGTTGAGGTGGCGTGTTTTAGCTCCGGCCAACCTCTCGGGGCAGATTCACCTCTCTGATTGGCAATGACTCGAGGCAAGTGTACTGTACTTGTAAAGCAATGACCGAGTCTCGTCTCATCATCGATCAGAGGCAGTACGACGCTGGGCTTACCGGGCCATTGCAGCGGGATTTCGTGCCGGGAACCGAGCAGCTTCTCATCAAGATGTCATCAACAGCAGCCTATTTACCAGTGATGAAATAAATCAAGTTGCAATCCCAATTTCATCATGCGCATTATTGCACCAGCAGCCCGCAGCAATGTGGGGAGGAGACAAGACGACGCTGTGACTGCTCCGGATTTTCAGCCTTTGACACGCGACCAACACCATGTCGAACCGGACCGGCTCTTCTCCAATTTCTCCACGGTCTTTGGCTGTTTTCTCCACCCACGCACTCACACACAATCGCAGCCCATGGCCTGCTTTAGCACAAGCCAGAGGCCAGAAGTGTCGGCTCAATCGACAAGAAGGGAATAACAGTGTTGAGGCGGCAAGATGAATCTGCGCTTGTGCTAGTTTGCACGGCAATCGAGGTACGACGCAGAACATTTTGCCCCTCGTACGCTGTGCGTGCGAAAATTAGGGCTTCACACTGAATAGAGAGGGACACATACAGCACTTTACTGCGATTCTTCAGCGAGTACGAGTCTTCTCTTGTCATAACCCGCCTCAAGCCGCATCCGCCCTTTTGCGTATATGGCATTTCGTAACAGCAAGCTCTCTCTCCCCACAAGAAATTTCGTTTCTTCAGCTCGAATTCCACAATGTCGCTCCGCCCTTGACCGCCAGCCCCGGATTTTATTGCTTTCTCCAGCTCACTTTGCTGCCCTGCTGGTGAGGCTGTCTCCAACAAGACTCCACGTTTTTGCCTCGTGGCAAGCCACCCGGAGACTAGGACGGAATGCTACTCCGTCTATACCCACGAGAAAAGAAAACGTTATCGCCTTTTAGAATGTTGCTTTCCAAGATTTTGTCTATCATATTCATTCGTTTGCCGAATCTTTACTTACTAAGCGTCTCCTGGCACCTAGTCCAGGTCAATCCACCCAGGAAATCAAGCCAAAACGGGCCAAGTCAGCTCCACGCCCCGAATACATTACGTTACGGAATTCATCCCGTTCTCCAGATATTTGCTAATCATTACCTACGCTGCCATCTTTGTTTTCCCCAGGGGGAAAACGAAAGGTTGGAAAGTACGCAATAGATTGATCGCTACTGTTAGCACAATGGAGAAGAGATGAAAAAAGGAGGGAGGGGTGTCTATACAATCGAGCTCCAGGCCCAACAGCTTCTTCGCTCTGCTGCCCGCTTTGACCGAGGCGCGATCCCCATGTACAGCCGCGATCCGTTTGCTCTAGCCTCAAGCACGAAGCTACTGTCAACTTCCGGAGAATTGCCTGGCTGGCTGCCGCCCTTCGGCCTCCTCCGTCCGGCCTCCTCCACCCCCGCAAGCATCTCCAGGTCCCATCGGCGGCTGCCGATATTGCAGCTGTCTCCTCCCCCAGACATAGATGTCCCCCAGACGGAGATTCAGCTCAATTCAACCATTGCGTCGGATCCTCACAAAACATGGGGAGAGCTGGGGAAAAGATGGGGCATCAATGGTGCCTGGATAGTTGTTGCTAGCTGCGTGCGTCATTTAGCATTGTCGACATCACCAATCACCACCACCATCATGCGCACAACCATGCAACTACATGAAGTATCTCAGATGCTTAACAACAATCATTGACCCCATTCTCCATTATTACACTACAGCTTCAACACAGCAGACATCCCACCCCTTGCAATAACGCCATTCCGCAAGCACACGCCCCCCAGCTAACAAGAAATCCACGAAATCCGCCTCGGCCAAGTAGAACACCACATGCCGAGCGAGCCAAGGGCGCACGCTATCATAGCCTATATTTCCTTTCCTAGAGAACCATTCATTCGGTACCGAGAGTAGAAATTATAATTTACTCAAATCTTTCAGATGCTCACTTCTATCGGTTCCGCCCGAAGATGAGCTGCCGTCGCCGGCCGGAGGTCCGAACACGGCGATTGTACGACACCAGGCAGGTTGTATTGCCAATCATAATTACTTGCATGAATCTGCTTGAGCTGAGTCTAAATTCAGGGAACCATGTTTGAACGCATGGAGTATCCAATTATTGATTTGTCTATTACATATCATTTCTCGTAGAAATCGACATGCCGATCATTCGGTAGAAATAGGTTCATACAGAGACTCACAGCTTTGTTCGCAACATTCGACCTGTGACCCATCACGACTCCCTTCGTATCGTACAATGAACTCTAATATCTAACGGCTTTAAGCCCACCATGCTCATTTTCAGATCTCAACGTCCCTATGTGTTCAAGTAGACAAAGAGCCTCTCCAAGACTATTATCACGAGATTAGTAGCTCGAGGCACTTGAACGCCAAAGCTTCATGGAATTTTTCGTCCATTGATTTAGAAGTAATACTAGTTTGAGTTTCCAGCGTCGACTAGAAAGCCACGAAATAATAGATGGAATAACCGAACCGAAGACACTTGAACCAGTAGGAGTGTTCTAAAACCAAGCGCAGCTTATTGAAATGTAATCCTACGAATCGACAAACGCTTGAAGTGAATGTAACTATCTGAAACAAGCATATTAACAAGTTTATTACCAGCTACTTAGTAACTGTGCCTTCACAGAAACTTCATGGTTCGACTTTTCGCCAATTTGCTGCAGCTGGGTATTGAGAAATGTGCCAAGATATCGCCTAATGCCTTACTCGACCACTTCATGTAATATCACGTTTGCATATTCTCAATATGATTAAGAAATCCAGTAGAATAGAGCTTTAGCCTGCTAACAAGGAGAGACCTTAGAAGAATCATTCAAATTCCTTTAGCGTTTAATGGCAAGCTGATAAGTGCAGTATCATGATTCTACCCATTCCATTAATCCAAAGCATCCAAAATGACAACGCCTCTTTAACAAAATTTCATTGATGTCATTTCATAAAAATACTCATAAGAATACTGCTAAAATACAATCCACGCATCATTCAGCTACATCACCTTTCACTCCCCCTAAACCTCCTATTGAACTCCTCCACAGCCACCCCAAGCATCTTGTACAAGAAACCCCTTTCGCTACCTCCTCCCACAGGAATAAACGGCCCATTCGCTCCATCCCTCAAAGACAGACTGATACCCGTACGCTCCTTTGCAATTGTCTGAATGTCCTTTAGCGGCACATCCCACTCGCTGGTCAGTCGCCGAGATCGAATCAGCAGTATACGCGCAAAAGTCACCATCACGACCATGTCTTCCTTGGGAAGTTCGAGATGCCCAATGTACTGCTCGTCAAAGTATCGTCCGTTGTCCACCTGTTTCAGCCAGTACTGTCCAAGGGCTTCTCTGGAGCTATACGGTCTCACCACTCCGTCATTGGGCACAAAGCGAGGGTGTCGCGTGCGCTCCAGTTCATTCCCGTCAAATACCGTCGTAGTGTTGCGGATACCTTCACTGACATTGCTGGCCATGTCGAGAATGCCTACCGCTGGCTTGGTTGCCAATCCCAGCACACCCTTGCCGACGCCCTTAAAGAAGCCCAGAGCACCTTCCTGCTCGGCACCTTCCAGAGGCTTGAGTGCCAGGCCGCCGACTCCAGATGCCACGCTCGTAAACAAACTGTTTGCGCCAGCCGCCACACCATACAATGCATGCTTCGGCCTGTTCCTTGCCCTGGTAATTCGTCGTCGGTCCTGGAACTGTTTATCCATGGACGCTGCAGCAAGGCCCTTGCTCAAACTGCCAGTAAACTTAGAGAAACTGTCGGAAAATCCAAAAACAGTCTTCTTGGCAAACGACGCAGCACCCTTTGCGATGCCCATGCCGAATTCTTCAGGCCTATCAGAAAGGATAAGACCCTGGTAAGGCTCGTAGAAGATGTCGTTCACTCCTGACGAGATGTTGTTGAATAAGCCTACCGGATTGCCCAAGAAATCGGCGGAACCAAGGATTTTGTGAATCTGGTACATCACTTCTTGACTGTAGTGGTTGGAAATGTTTTGGATGAGCACCTGTGTGGATACCCGTACGTTTTCTAGTATGAGTGCATTAAATCGCACCGGCGCATCGTTGACATTACCAATAGCCATCGTCATCACGTTCATGAAGAACATGAGCGGGTTGTGAGTAGAAGTTTTATCCTCAACGTTGATGCGCTCTGTGCGCATGAAACTGAGGTCCACTTGCATCGGCTGGATGTTTAAAACTTCAAAATAGATGTCCTGGCCAGATTCTCGCTCACTTGGCTCTGGGATGTCCAAATCCTCGTCACAAAGCTTGCCTTCTTCTTCCTCCGAGCTCCAGCTGGCCCCAGGAATATTTGAAAAGTCCAGGAGAGCAAACACAAAGTCCTCGTCGAGATCAATCGTCATTTGCTGCAGTAGAATACTTGCATACTTGATGTAGAGCACACCGTACGAGTCGTCCTTCACTCGGCTAACCATGGCGTGCAGTGACGGATGAGCCTCAATCTCTTGGGCCTTCTGAGGCACTACACTGGGGTATAGAACCATCGGGAACAATCCTCCATACAACTGGTTGTCAATTTGTATCCACTTGATGGCCAACGACACAGTCTGAACAACTGGCGAGTCTGAGAAGCGGAACTGGACATCCCTGAACGTGATATAAGCAAGCTCTTTCAGTTGAGAATTAATAAAGGAAATGCCAACGCCAGACAGCTTAAGCTGAGCCATAAACGTCGCGCCGGTATTCTGATCTTTGACCTCGAAAGCTTCGGGGCCAGTATTCGTTCTCGATAGAGTCTTTTGCCTGTACAAACTTTGGCTTGGACGGAAATTACTCAAAATGAGAGTCTGCGTGGGCCCGTCTGCAGCAACATTGATATCAATAATCTTCTGAGTGCCATTCTGATTTGTAAATTTCATTGGGAACTGGTTGCCAATCTCTGCCAATTTGACGTGCCGCTCCTTGCCAGCCGTAGCAATGACCACCTCCCGGAACTTAGCCGCTGGGAAATCCCACGCGTAAGGCATGATACTCCTAGGTGGCAGGCGATATCGAATAGGTTTCCAGCCGCTTCGGTCTTCTACGTCGTCTTCTTCAACGTTGGGATTTGCTTGATAAAACGTGAACTCGGTATCACTCTCGTTCCTCATCGAGAAGGGCCAGTTCTTGGTCTCAGCACTAAAGTGCAGGAATATGGTTGAGTCTTCTACAAGAATCTCTGTCCTAATGAGACGTTGACGCTGGCCTGCCTTGGCAATCTTAACGTGAGTAACTCCAATGTCAGCAATATTAAAAGGAGACGTCCATTGGTTATTCATCCCTGGGAAGCAGAGGCACAGTTGCTTGACCGTGGAGTTCTGCATAAAATGAAGCGGTTGCAGAGCACCAGGCGCGAGTGTCATGTAACCCGACGAACTGGATTCTCGAATCAAAATTTCTTCATCCAGCTTGTTCTTGAGCACAAAGCGCGGCGCGAGCGTCACAACCTTTGTCATCTTGTATTTTCCTTCGCCAGATTGGATTGTTATACCCAAGTGGATCTCTTTGCTCCTGTTTGAGGAATGGCTGAGTATGACTTCAGATGTACTGCCGATCGCATCAAAACTCTGAGGCTTGCTCCATTCGGAGTCTGCTACCTTGAGCAAAGCTCGATTGCGAGTATCATCGCTATTACCAAAAGAGAACATGAACGGCAGCGCTTTGGGCCGGCCATTTTCAGAGGTATCGATGAGCGGGTATTGACCAGCAGCCGATTTTGCCTGTTGGAGGAAGCTCTTTGCCCTGATTGTAAGATCCAATCCAGTCTTGTTGAGGATGACGTAGGGGCTGTATACTGTGACCTTGAAAGCGCCACCACTTTGAGGAACCTTGTGGTAATGAAGACTCAGGTTGAGGGAAAGGCCTTGGTCATCTTTAACTACAATACGAGATTCTTTGCGGAAATCTTCGTTTGTACCCGAGTTGATGATAGCAAAATCACTTGGCTTGAACACCGTATCTTGCATGTCGATATTGAGCAATAGAAGATGAGAGAGCTCGACAACGTGGACAGGGCTAACGCCACCCTTGCGAAGGAAATTCGACCAATCCTTCTTGGTGTTTTTGTCATAGATTCTGTATTTGAAGTCATATGGTAAAAGGTTCTCGAGAGTAACAGGCGCAGACAGCTTAATCTTCATGTACGGGTAGGATCTAGATGGAAGAAACGTCAGTAACCTACTTAGTCAACACATAGGAAATAAAGAGTCCAAGCTTACCCAATATTAGGATTCGACCTATCAAACGACGCGTGCGCTTGAAAGTAGAACGGATCGCCACTTTCTCCCTTGCAGACCAGCTGCCTTGTCGGGCGTTTCAGCAAATCCTGCCACCAGAGCTGCTCTGCGCTCCATTGATACCCAAACCCACTATCTGGTCTCACTAGAACTCTCTTCTCATACACGGCTCCAACGGGAGCAGGCCGTGAATCACCAGGAGCGATCTTTTCAATCTTGAGAAGATGGCCATCCTGAGCATCATAGATACCGAGTTCCACAGGAATCTGGGTAGCGTTCTCGACGACAAGCGGGGATCGGAGCGTGACATATTTCACATTATCGGCGCCCAAGCTTACTTCCACACAAAGCTTATGCAAGACATTGTTGGTCTTGGGGCGTAGGCTGTACAAAAATTCACCCTCGCGGTTGAGGCAAACATTCTTCACAAGGTCGAATCCGCTTGCTTCAAGGTGAATGCCAACATCGTTCTGATGCGACTCTGCAAGAATATTCTCACGCATCTTCTCCCAATTCTCAAAACTCCATGGGGCTTCTTGGCCATCTTCGAGTTGCAGTGTAATAGGCTCAGAGCTCGTGGGGCTCTTGGAGTTAATAACAGCATTGAAGCCCGTGTAGTTTCTGATTTTATAGGGGGCTTCAACACCTCGAGGCTTGTCAAGGACATTCTCGGATCCTGTCAAAAAGTCAAACGATTTAGAAGCCAAAGCAATTGTTGCCGTTGTCAATGTGATATCAAACGTCTTCTTCGATACGACGTCGACGGAGAGAAGGCCACTAACGGAGTCCCTCGCCACCCCAAGGCCAACTTGCCATGGCTCTAGGAGGGGCTCCCAGCTTGACTTTGCGAAATTGTATACGTTGGAGTACATATCGATGGCAGCTTCGGCCTTCAAGTTTGACGACCAGTTTTCAGCCACCGATGTGAATTTCTGAATTCCAATATCAAGAATAGGAAGTTCATGGAGATCGCCAATTAACACTATTCGAATGCCATCAATGGTAGCAGACATGTTTTCATTCTTTGGAGGCGAATACGGCTTCTGAGCTACTGCTCTCGTAGTCGCCGAAGTGGAAGCTGTCTTTATGGTATTGCTCTTTGCTGTCGAAGCATCACCACGCTTGTATTTGGCTTTGGACCGCAGTTGCTTCGCCTTTTGGTCGGCCGCTGATTCTTTTGGTTCCTTAGAGTCACTTCCAGATAGCTCTCCTGCCCTTCCGATAATTTGGAGCGCAAGTAGAATATCTCTCAAGGATAGTCTTAGGATAAGTGGCTCAATCTCAATATGGATATCTGTAGAGTTCGAATCCGGAGAATCCATGCCCATCTGTATTGAGAAATCATCAATAATCCGCAAGCGGGAAGTCTCAAACCTATCCATTCGACACAGAAACATGCCAATCTCGGAAATCTGGAAGGTAAGGGCGTGCTGTCGAGAGAGAAGAACTTGGCGGATTCCAAGAACAATCGCCTCAGAGTTAGAGCTCAAGGGATTAGCGATCAAGATGACCTGAGCATCCACAAGATTGACTCGAAAGGCGATGTTCATCGGAGTTTGAGTATTCTGCTGGCCTTCTAACGCAGGATCTCCAGGAGACATGCTACGTCGTGGGGAACTGATAGACGGTCGCTGCGAGAATGTGACCTGCATCGACTCCGTATCAGATTCCTCAGGAGAGCTCAGAATACTTTCAGTATCTACCAGGCTTGGTTCCTCTGGCGTCGTCAACCCTTCGGTAGCAAATTTCTGAAGAGCAAATAGATAATCGAGGGCAAAGATGACGCGAGGGCTATCAATGGTGGCCATCGCAATAATATTACGCTCTTGCCCACCAGATATTGTCACGCTCGCCATCAACTGTTGCGCCTCTTTGTTGGAAGATGTCATGATTCGGCGGAATTTGTTCGTATCCCTAGGACGACTATCATAGATTGTGAAAGAGCGGACAAGGAGCTCAGCTTCTATTGAGCCATCAGACATCATTCTCGTCTTGACTCGAGTTTCGTCGAGAGAGAAGCGTGAAAGGCTGCAAGCGGCAACATCTTTGACTGGCCCTTCGTCCGGAGCCATGATGATTTCAAGGCCTATGGTGTTCGCATTGAATACAAAATCCAGCTTGGTCCATACGCTAGAAGCTGAACCCAGCTCAGGACTAAGGTTAACTAGCGGTTGCTCATTTGTAGACTGATTGTCGTCAGCAGGAGTGGCTTTAGCACGCTCCAGAGTCTGGTTGTCAACAAGTTGTTCGGCCTCCACGTTGGCATCGCCGTCCCCGGCAAAAGCAGCGGGAACAGACCTTGAAATCTCCATCAAAAATTTGAGTTGGTGCTGGTTTATTTGGAGCTTGATGTCAGACACTGTTCCTTCGATCTCAGTATCTGGCCGTTTCACGCCACTAGTGTGTTCAGCGTGGGTGATGTTGAATCCAAGGTCGACATGATCAATCATCTCCAACTCCTCAGACTTGTTATCAGCATAATGGAAGACTGAAGTAAGGCGAATGTTCCTGATTCCTGTGGAAATCTTCATAGCAACATTGGCGTTGCTGCTGTCATCAAGAGGGACAAACTTATTTTGTGCATAAATCTCTCCCAAGTAAGCCGTGACGAGATCGCGCTGGGGGCGACCAGGAATGACGGCGCGGGGGAAGACTACGATCGGCGTGTTAACCACAACATCAAACTTAATTCTGCTTGGGCTTTGCTGTATCTGGCTTGCTCTATTCATGGCAACTTGGCGTGCTGCATTATACAATGCCTGCATCTTCCCAAATTTGACCAAGAAGTCGATAATCTTGCGGAAGGGCTCCTCCACAAAATTGACCTTAACGGATCCCGCACGAAGGAAGATTGAGCTGTCATATCCAGGGTACGCTTGGGGATTTTGAGAATCAAAAGTCTCGTATCGGAAATCAGCAAGGTCATCCCCTTGAATAGTAACAAGCTTTCGGAGGTGAGAATCCTCTGAAACACCCAGATTGACATCGTCGATGAGGGAGAGGTCGCCCAGCTTGGCCGAGATTCGCATCGTCTGACCTCGAAGGAAGATACCAGCATCGGCGTGGTTAAAAGATAGAGTTGCCAGCTTGATACCATCGTTATTCAAGATCAGTCGTATACTCTTCAGCTCCACCTTGACGCGGATCGAGCTTGTAGCGTTCGCATTCTGTACCGGTTCTTCGATAACGACAGGCCCCACGGCTAGGTCGTCTTCAGCATTGTCGATTTGGGCGGGAATAGCCTGGCTCGCCTGTCCGTCGCCGTTGTTGCTTGTAAATGTGACGAGAATAAAGTCCAGCAAGGTGAGGAGAGTCTTCCGGGTGACTACTAGGTTGATGGTAGATATGGTGGTGGTGATATTGGTTTCTACACCCTCATACACTGGCATAAATTCTGGCGACAGGCGATTGACGCGGACAAATTTTACATGGACAAGGCTTCGCCCAGCTTGAAGATCCTCTCGGTCGCCAGAGGACACGATTGATTTAAATTCAGCTGGCGGGTTATCGACAAAGTCGTCCATTGTTACCGACCCAAGGGAAATTTCCGCTGCCATGTCATACGGCCTGGTGTAGAAGGATAGATCAAAGCGTTCCGCCACTAATTCCACAAGTAGAGCATCAGGATTTGCTTTGTTTGGATCGCTACGATAGAGCGAGCCCTTCAGAGTGTCTACTTTGAAATTGAATTCGAAGCTCCGCTGCTGCATCCTGAATTGCTCGCTGTGAGTCCCGTCTTCAGCATCCTCGAAGTTGTCGTCGTCGTCGTCATCAATATCTTCTAAGATGACTGCCGTAGATGACTGCAGGAAGGGGAATGCGGATTGTCGGCGGTTACGCATAGATCTGAGCGCCGATCGGCTAGAAGCACTGCTACCCAGCCGTGGTCGTGAAGACCGTGAAGACGGTGGTCTTCCAGGAGTAGGTGCCACAGTTTGTTCCGTCTCCTTGCTGAATCTCGGTATCGCAACGTCGATAATCTGCATCAAGTTCTTGTACTTGGTATCAGAGACCGTGGCATGCAACATGGGCAGATGGCCAGAAACTTTCAGCTTGGTGAGGTTGGGTGCCTTGGGTAAAATTGACATTGCCACCACAAAGTCGACATTAATCTCTTCTACTACATGTAAAGGAGATCCACCAGATTTACTAGTCAGATGAGACTTGGCTTCTTCGATGGATGGCCCGATGAGGACTTGAGTTGAAGTAAACTTGACGATGAATCTGTCATACATGGCAGATTCGAGGCGCTTAAAGTCCTCTTCACTATACGACTGGCGCTGTTTGGCTTGGATCTCCTTTAATGTCTCCTCGTCGACCAGCTGGCTATTCACATGCATGTGACCTGCGTCTACAACAAGACACGTCGAGCGCTCAGTAGTAATGCTTACTGGGACGATGATGAGCGGTGCCTGTAGATCGAGCTCGGCGTTGATTGTTTTGTGCTCTTCCAATGCGAACTCTAGGCCCACTCGCGTTTGTTCCCGGAGGCCTTCAACCGTGGCACCGGCACTCTCCATCAAAGCAGCAATAGATTCCATGTGCCTCTCTGGAGGCCGGAAAAAGTCGACAATTCCCACAACGAAATTGGGATTCCAGACGACTTCGAGAGGCTTCAGCTTGCCTACAATCGCGATATCACCTTCCCGCTCCAGAGGATTCTGTTCAATCTCAAACTCGAAAAACGGTTCCTCGTCAGTAGTCTCTAGCTCTTCGAGTGAGATGACCTTGCGCTGTTGGGCGTCTTTTACTCGAACAATTTCTGGGTAAAGGCTGTCAGGAGTTGTGCCATCATTGACTCGCAAACCGCCAAGGCTGATACTAGCTAGAACTGAGTCTTTTCTTTGCAGAGCTTTGGCTTTGAATACGTCGAAATGTAAGCTGAGAAGATCCATGGTATTATTGTGAGGGCTCTTTTTCAGCGTAAAGCTGCCAGTTCTGAGTGATGCCTCGATGCACATGTTAACGGCTTCACGTGGGACATCAACTTCTTCAGCGAGGGCAGTCTTTTCATCCCAGTCAATCATTTCGTACAGCTCTTTACGCTGCTCTTCCGTCATCTGCGTGTTTTCCTCGTTTTGTTGAATGGTCCCTGTTGGCTTGGAGCCCCACATCCAAGCAACCCAACCTTGCTGCTGTGGTTGCTGAGGCTGCTTGCTCAGGGCGGCTGCATTCTCTTTCTTTAGCTGGTTCCGGGCTAAAGAGCGCCAGAACCTGAGATCTTCATAACTAAGCTTCGTTTCGAGTTTATCAAGAGTCTCGGTCTCCTCGGCTTCGAGAGGAAGCCCTTGCTTCTTCTTCTTGAAAAGCTCAATATACCGTTTACGATCATCGCGGCGCTCTCTGAAGTAATCCCAAGACCATTTGCGGTTCCTTTCATGAATCTTACCCAAGATGGCATTGCCTGCAAATAGCAGCCAAGCTCGAGGGTCCTCCTTTGGAGAGACGCCCTTTGGTTTCAGTGCTTTATATTCCTGGTGGCGTATAAAGTAGTGGAATAGGTCCACCATCATCAGGGAATCACGGTACTGGTCGTCGTCCAACACAACACCAATCTCGTCAAACAAGAGGGTGGCTTTGAACTTTGGCGCTTCGATAGCTCCAGATTTATCCAGCTCGATCTTTGCTTGTCCGCTGACGGGCTTCAAAATAAACTGGTTGCTCTTGTCGACGACATGGACCTTGGCAAGCATACTCTTAAACTTGCTAACCATATCCTCGTGAGATATTGGGTCGCGGCCATTGGTGAAAAGCTCTGAATCGGTATTCCAGTACACGGCCAAAGAATCCAGCGTTGCGAGCTTGTGTGTCGTCTTGGTCGAGTCTTGGATGAAGGACGGCGTCCATTGGCCATCGGCGCTGACAGCACTAAACTGTTCAAGCGTAACACCGAGGGCGAACGGGTGGCCAGGCGCAGAGATGGAGTCTTCGTATCGAATGTGAATATTCTTGACCGTAATCTGCAAATTGTCGGTGATCTTGGTGGCCAAGCTCTGCGCAAAGCTCTGGTTCTTCTTCTGCTCCTCTTGGCTCATGCCAGCCTTGCTGCGCTCTTTCAGCAGCTCGGCATTCTCCAGCTTTTCCATCTTGAGCCTCTGTTTCCTGCGCTGCTCCTCATCCTCATCGTATTCAGCCTCCTCTTTGGGACTCGCCAGCAGGTATACGTCTTCGATAAAGACTTTGACGGGGGCACCCCGAATGTTGGACCAGGGGATGTAAAGCGTCAGCTCGCCCAGATGCCCCTCGATGACATTGATGGGCAGCTTAAGCTGGTCGAGAGCTTCTCGGCGCAGCTCGAGGTTCCGCAGCTTGACGTCGCCGGACCAGATGCCAACCTTGAGCTGTGTGGGATCGAAGTTCTTGACGTACATGCCCAGGAAGCGGTTGAGCAAGCCGGCGACGAGTCCTTCCAACATCTTGCCGGTATTTTATGCCGTAACCCGGGCCGGGGATACGGGCGTTGGAGAGAGTTTGTCGATCGAGGGCCTATAGGAAGGACATTGGCGGTGGTGGGGGATGGAGGCTATGCACAGAGTGCTCGCCGGTCGATTGGAGTCGTGGCGGCCGCGATCTGATGCCTGTGAGCTGCTACTTTGTGAGTTTTCGAGTCACAGAAAGAGAGGGAGAGGAAGAAGCAAACAATTGTGAAATTCGCTTCAAAGTGGGGAGATTGGGCGCGAAGCGAAGTGGTTTCGTGGGCTGCGGCTGTAGGCAGAGCGGAGTGCGTTCATGCGTCGCAGCCTGACAGGAGGGGCAGAGGCAGAGGCGCAGAAACGACAAAGAAAACAGACGAGTTGCAAAGAATCAGGCCCGAGGTGTGCGATGCGGTGCGCGTGCAGTGCAGTAGGTAGTAGGTCTGGATGAAGGATTGAAAGATCAGAGGAGCTATCTCGACTGTGGCTCCAAGAGTGATGTTTGGGCCAAGAGCACAGATCAACGACGTCAATCAATCGATGGCAGGAACTCGATCAGGCTATTCTCACGAGAGGGACGTGTTGTAGCGCAGCTCCAGCGCGCTCCAGGTCGCTCGCGGGCAGCTGCAGCGCCGTCGGGTTCCTTGCTACAGGCGCTACAGCCCGCTGGGCCATCCTTGATATAGCGACACGCCCCCTGTCGTCCAGTCCAGTGTCAATGATGGATAGCGATGACGTAAGGGCTGCCCCGCCAGTTCGACACCGGCCAATTGATTTGAAGGTGTCTGGCTCAGCATTGGTGTGCTTGACGTGTACATGAACACCTGTTGAGGCCTCTTAATGGAGGGCGTTAGCTAGAACCATCAATGCGAAACATATAGCTAGGCTATGTACATACAAACACTATAAACTAACGCCATCATGCATGCTGTAAAATAGTAGAGTACTGGTACCTCGTATGGGCTCCGAGATTTCGACAACTCCGCGTGCCTTATTGGACTTATTTCCTGTTTTGGCCAACATGCTGCCACGCCACGAGAAAGCCTCTACCAAAGCTGTTTACTAGATATCAACTGAGTTTGCAAGGCAGACTTCAAATGCCGTGAATCTAACCGACGAGCTTTATAAATCTTCAGCGATCGTTTGGATTTTTCAGCATCTCTACCTCGGCATATTCATCCAAGCACCGGACGCAAGAGCATCACCAGAATTATCCACAAACCCCATGCGGTACTGCGTGTTATAGCAGCTTCAAAGGCACCGCCACAACGTTTTGTAAAGCTAAAAAGTAACATCTCCTTCATCTCAACGTCCTTCTCCATTTTATTACTCTTATAGCCATTCAAATTCGACCTTTCGGCAGCCTCTCCCGTTTTTCCCGCCGTCATACCCCAGTGCATGTGGCCATTACGTCACGACCAGCATCCCAGCAATGTCATCATAGCATCACTGCTGTCCATTTCGCGCTGATCGGATTCTTGTTTCACCTATCGCATTTATTTTCTTGTCAAGTATTTGCGATTCAATTCTGATCGCAGCTGAGCTTTTAAATAAAAGGGGACAATCAAGATAATAAACCCAAGTAGCATGGTCCAGAAGAGCTGAGACAAGCCCACTTACACTGATCAATCTCCTGCTGCATGTAGATTCTTCCCACGATACACCCATTCTGTGTGTTCTCTTTTTTATAATCGAATGAACCTTTCATTTTCCAGATAGCCCCATCAATACGCCTCAAAAGCCATGTTCAGAGCTTCACCATTTCTCAGATCCCCGGGGAGGATACTCGGCGCGAAACTCGCTTCTCCAAGACCTTCGTCAATCACACAACGGCGTCCGTTATACAACACTACCCGTCTCTCCAGCTCTTCCAACGACCCTCCAAAGCCTCCTCCCAAGAAACTCGAGTCGAGCGAGCATGTTTCCACCACCAGCAGCGTCCGAAGCGTCTTCGAGCCCGATGAGAGAAAGAAAGATGCCGCAGAAGTAAACGCGGGTCTCAAACACGACATTGTACGAAACGCTCAAGCTACTACTACTTGATTTCATTTTTCCACGTAAACATGTAAAACTAAGAAATATTTCATCTTTAGAACATGGTCAAAGAAACGTTTCGTCTGGATACGGTCCCTCGAGAATCTCACATTCTTGGTTTATCAGGGACAGTTCCTTATCTTGCCACCTCTCTTTCAACCGTCTTTCTGGCTTGGAACCTCAACAAGGACGTTCCAAGCGGCAACCGAATTCTCGACCACATTCTTCTAGAACACGACACGGCAAAATATCTACTTGATTTTATCGAGCCTCTACAGCTCGGATACGGTGCCGTCATCATCTCGTTCCTCGGAGCCATTCACTGGGTATGAGGCCTCCTATCCTGGCCCCTTTCTTTTATTATCATGAAGTCCGAAACAACTCACGATTTTTACTATTGTTAGGGTCTCGAATACGCAGAAAAGAAGCCGCAGCGTGACCGCACCCGTTTCCGCTACGGCATGGGCCTCGGCGCCTCCATTCTCGCCTGGCCCACGCTCATGATGCCCCTCGAATACGCCCTGACGACCCAATTCGGCGCCTTTGTCGCTCTATACTATGCCGATTCCCGTGCCACGAAGCGCGGATGGGCACCGCCATGGTACGGAAAATACCGCTTCCTCCTCACGGCCATGGTCGGCCTCGCCATCTTCGTCTCGCTCGTCGGCCGCGCCAAGATCTCTAAGCGCGGAGAACTCAACCAAAAGAGCACAAAGGCGCGGATGGAGGACCCGGGCCTTGCCGACAAGGACACTGACTGGGCTAAGCTGGAGAAGGAAGAGATAGAAAAGAATAAAAAGGAGAAGGCCAAAAAGGCTAGGGAAGAAGAACAGGCTAAAAAGAAGAAGAAGAAGCAGGAAGACATGAAGGGTAAACAGGGTAAACAGGGAGATGACGGTAAGGACAAGAATAAGGATGGAGAGGACGATGGAGAGGACGACGGAAAAGACGACCAGGAGAAGAACGACGACAGTAAGGAGGAGAAGGAAGATGACAAAAACCAAAAAGACAAAAAGGATGAAGGCGATGAGAAGGATGAGAAGAATGATGGAAAGGACGATGAGAAGGACAAGAGCGAGGACAAGAGCGAGGACAAGAGCGAGGACAAGAGTGAGGACACGAGCGAGGACAAGAATGAGGACAAGAGTAAGGACAAGAGTGAGGACAAGAGTGAGGACAAGAGTGAGGACAAGAGTGAGGACAAGAGTGAAGAAAAGAGCGAAGATAAGAACGACGACACCGACAACAGCCAACAAGACGAGGCAAAAGACGACGACAAGTCCAAAGGTGATGACAAGAGCAAAGACAAGTCTGGCAAAGACAAGTCTGACAAAGACAGCAAGAAGAAGAAATAACATGCCAGAAACAACAAATTCTCAATTTGTTCTTTATACCATCATAGCCAATTAGCTTCATTGCAGCAGTTTAATAAACTACCTAATTTCAGTCCTTCTTCTTTCCTTTTCTAATACAATCTTGACAACAGCCAACAAAGCAAATTCACCGTGTCCTGCCCACACATATATATTAATGCGCAAAGGGCAAAAGAAAACAAGAACTCGCAACTTAAAATACACCACAGCCGTATTAATCTGGCATAGTAAAAGATCCCTCAGGATACTGCCCAGGCAGCATCATCCGTTCATCCATACCTTTCAACCTTCAATCCTAAAAGTGTCCTCCTATCACTTCAAGAGGTTTCCCAAAGCGGTTTGTCCGCAGTATACTTCTAACAACCAAATATCTTTTTCTTTTCTCTCTCCTTCTCCTTTTAAAAAAAGGGGGGTATGGGGTTCCAACGCCTAGAAATGCACACAAGATTCCGTCATGTCAAGCTATGTAGCGTGGCCCAATAAATGATTTGTACGTCTGTTTGTTTTACACAATATCACAGGCTATCATTAGGCACAAGGAATCTCGTATATCGTGATGCTTTGTTGATCGTATCCATCAAATTCGTGAATTCGTATCCTAAGGTCTGGCAAATCCTTGCTTGGCCTGCTATATGTTAGAAAATCAAGAACCAAGACCTTCTGAAAGAAGACAACTCTTTGCATACCTTCATCTGTTCAATTCTGGCCTTCAACTGACTTGTTACCTCAGCTGCTCGCCTCCAGCTTTCTACTCCATTGGAGGCCTGCGGCAACGATGATACTGGCCGGTCTCTGCCTAAGGTAGAATCGCTGCCATCATCATGCCGCCCCATACTCCTATAGCCTCGAGCAGGAGATTCACGACCAGACGATCCGTTGCTGCCTGCGTAGCGCAGGTCTGGACTTAGCTTGCTTCGTGCGTATGGAACATCGCCATTTTCCCTCTCATCAGACAAGCTGCTAGCAAGGCTCATTCTACTGCGGGTGCTAGGGGCAGCCATGGTATCACGATACATATCATCATGTGTCGGCGATGTCATGCCTGAATTCGATTCGTCAGACATCAGCACAATTAATAAGGATACACAGAACGCAATTGAACTTACCGTTTGCCTCAGCACGGCTGAGCGCTTTCTTTAGGCGGTCTAGCTCACGCCGTAATCTGTCGTTGGTTTGCTCTGCCGCCTCTGCATCGCTGCGAGCACGGACAAGCTGGGTTTCTTTGGCCTTGACACTCAAGACATCCCGCGTGTGGTCCTCGATGAGGCTGGCATTCTGATTCTTCAGCTCTTGGATCTCCGACGCGAATTTGCTTCGTTCCTGTCGCAGGTCGTCAATGTGGCGAGTTAGGCGATCATTGGCTGTCCGCAATTCCTCTAGCTCAGCCCTCTCTATGGCTGAAAGGCCACTTGGAGGAGGAGGAGAATATTCAGCGGGCATCTGCACACCGGCCGCAGCAGGCTTCGCCAGGGAACGGCCTGTCAGACCACGAGAAGGCGCAGTTCTTGGCTGCGGCGTTGGTGGCAGCTCTTCCTCATCGTCAGATGGTGGCATAATTGGTCCGGATCGGCGAGGTGAGGTAGTTCCAGAACTTCCAAGCGGCCGCTTTTGAGGAGCCTTCAAGCCGCCCGTCTTTGGTAGGCCCAACTTACTTCCTGCGGGCTTCGCTGCTGGGGCTGCTGCCGGGGGTGCTTCAGCAGGAGCCGCTTTCTTTGCGCCCAATGCAGGCTTCTTGCCTGCAACGGCTTTCTTCGGTGCCGCTGCTGGAGCGGGCTTCGGAACGGGCTTGGGCTTGTCCTTGGCCTTGACTTCAGCCGCCTCAAAGTACTCCTTGATCTTGGTCTTTCGAATATCGTCCAGGCCTTCCAGATTGGGATTCATGGCTCGCTCACCGATGATCTTCATGACAGTTCCAAGAATCTCAGCACCGCCATCTCGCATGACCGGGCTTGATTCGGAAAGCAGCTTCTTTCCGGCTTCGCAGATTTGGGCGATTTCAGGCTTGGAAGGGACATCGCGTGTAGTCCGCAGGCAACGGATGAGGAATTTCATTGTACCCTCTTTCACCTGAGGGTTTTTGTTTGCCAAGAAAGCCAGGATATCTTCGAGACATTCGGATAATGACGTTGCCAAAAAGGTAGCGTCAAGGGCTCCTCCTAAAGCATCGGCAACCGTAGCCTTCTTCTCCTTTAATCGCTCCAATATGGGCTGCATCACCGTGGCGCGATGTTTGCTGAAAGCCTGCCGTAATCCCCTTGCCAGTAAGTCGATACACTGGGCAGCTTGAGTAACGACGGCAACGTTGGCATCCTTCATACACTTGGCAAGGCCTCTCGTTACTTCATTGAAATCGCCGTCCTTGATGCGAGGAACATTGAGTACTTGGTGCAACCCGTCAACGGCGTCTTTACGATCCTTCCATTTGGACGAGGCAAGAAGCTCGTGGAAATTTGGCGGCATCTTCTTCAGTACATCCTCCGGTTCGGCCAAGGCAAAAGCATCAATCTCGGCTGGCTCATCCGCCTCCTCTTCACCTTCCTCTTCGCCGTCTTCGCCTCCGCCGCCGCCAGACTCAGCCATCTCCTGCTGAGACCGTAGTAGTCGCTCTTGTTTGGGATTGCCTTCGGCTTTGACCTTTTCAAATTGCGCCTCCAAATCGGTCTGCTGTGTAGGTTTCAAATCTCCCCAAAACATGGGCTTCATAGCTTCACGCAGCCACCTGTAGAGCTCCACGGCAAGATTAGTGGCCTCGGCACGCACATTCTTGTCGGCAGCACCAAAAGCCTTGGGCAGAGCTTTTAGAATAGGCTTCGGGTCGACAATCTTACAGCCGTAGTTGTGGACAATCTGGGTCAGGGCATTGAGAGTAGCGGCCACGTTCTTGGGCACCTTGTTACCAAGACCGGGTAACACTTCTTCGATGACGGGAGCAGCAACATCGAGCTCAATGTATAGCAGCAATGCCTCGAGAGAATTTTGTTTAATAGCAGGTCGTGTCGATGATAGACACTTGTCAACCATGGGGCTGATTGTGAGTCCACGTGTTCGCAGCGCACCGTCTCGTCCGCCGTATTTGAGGAATTCGCACAAAGAGATGATGGCCTCTTGCTGGGCAGCCACGTTGGAGTCGGAGACGGCAGACTTCCACAGCCCCGGGTCGTTCAAAAAGGGTCGGAAACATGGGTCAGACTCATCCGGTGATTTGGCAAACTGTTTGGCAACATCTTCGTAGGCTTGTTTGCGGACTTTCCAGTTCTACATATCAAACACAATTAAGTCGGGTCAGCCTGGAGAGGATTCGGTGAGGTCTGTTCGAAAGCACCCACCTTGTGTGAAAAGCGGTCGGGGAGTGGTAAGGAGGAGAAGTCCTCCTCTTGGTCGGCCATGGCGACGAGGGAGGGCAGCGAAAGATGCCGTGACGCTGATGAGGTTTGGGTGTGCTTCTGCTCTGAAGAATCTGCTGGGCGTTGGTCAATTAGACTGGCTATCCTGCGGATCAGCTTCTTGAACGGGTGGTGACGCCGTCGCGACTCCATCGTGCAAATGGGCCATGCGGCGGAGAGGAAGGGGAGTTTTAAACAGTTGACCACATACCACAGACGTTGGAAGAGGCTGGCGTGAATGCGTCAGGGAGTCGAGGCTAGGCGACAGATCCAGTCCAGGAGGCTACTTGGCACGATTCAACGAACAATACCGGGGAGCGCGGCGGCAGGTGTCAGCTACCCTGCCGTGCTGGAGGCTGGAGGCTGGAGGCTGGAGGTCGACGACCGGGATCAGGATAGGCAATGGATGCACGGCTGAGCTGTCGGTGATGCCTCGCGGCGGGCCCTGTATAAAATAATACTGGAGTGGAATATCGGTATGTACAAAAGGACGAGGAGGCGGGGCAGCTGTCGGTGAATGAAGTTTGCGGTTCGCGCTTCGTCGCGGGTCCCAGGCGAGTGGGAATGGGAATAAGAATCGTGGCGGATGCGCTGCTTCAAACGCGCAAGCCGCCGGCAAGAGCGTCGTGTCTCGTGATCCGCGATATGCGATATGCGTCGCGATGCTGCAGAAACTCGGTGTCTAGTCTTGTGCTCGCTTTGGCCGTGGCATGTCCCTAGTGCTGGTGGAGGGTTGCCCATCAACCCATGCCATCCACAGAAAGTCAACAAATCGAGGGACCCATCACCTGATTGCTCCAATCAGCTGGCAGGGCTGTTGAGAGGCGGCACTGGCGGCGCGGTAGCCGTCCACAGGTGTATAAACAAGGAATTTTTCTGCTAACTTCAGGCACTGGTGTAAATCATTCATTAAGGTATCTAGAAGAAGAGAAAAAGGGAAATGCTGCGCTGATGTTCATTACTTCCAACAGAATCGAAATCGCAGTGCGGATTATCGCATTCACTTTGCCTCTCAGGCAGCTCCAAGCTACAGAGACTAACATACACCGCTATCTGAAAGACAGAGTACCTGCAGCAGTGCTAGGAAACGCCTGCAAGCCTGGTAGCGCCAGGCACTGTCAAACTTACACATTTTGCGCTGCTGCACCCCCCATTTGCCGTCTGATAAAAGTACATCAACCCCGCGACACCACCCAAAAAAATCAGCATGCATGTACCTATTCTGCCATGCTATCATTGAAGAAAATCTTGTGACAAAGAAGGCATGAACTAGGCATCGAACTAGGTATACCAGTTAGCAGCCCTCTTCGCACACAAATTTTCTCTCCATCCCTAAAGTCACAATTGCTGCCCAATCGATGCAGGCACCCAACATCCACCAACCGTGAGTCAAGCAATGACGCAAGGGTGCAAAAGCATGTGCCAATCCATACAAAATACCACAAGCACGTGCAAATCCGGTGTATACTGCTCACCGCCTTTAAACCCCCCGCCTAGAATGCAACCAGTCACGTGGAGATAAGATTAACCTCCAAGAAAGCTCCAGGCGCGTCAGACAAAGATTCGGTGCAGCCTCGCTTCATCCAGGCTCCACCCATCATCAGCCTGTCATCGTTCGAAGCATTGCCTGGTCATTCGAACAAATGGAGGGTCTCCAGCGATTGTGGTAATTCTCTCTCCGCCTTCCACACGGTCGCAACATGGATCGCTTTTCGGGCGCATCGCCGTTCGCCCTCAACGCCAAGACCGCCGCCGCAGACTACTCATCGTCTGACGAGTCGGAATCCGATGATCACATCGTCCCTGGACTGAATGACGATGACAATGACTTTGGCGACTTTAATCCTCGCAAGAAGCGGCGAGTCGGCGGAAACAACAAAGAGAAAGCGGCTCTAGGCATTTTCGGCTCCGACAGCGAAGACGATAATCCGAACTCGCGTTGGAAAAAAAAGACTTTGAGAAGCAAAGGTGTAAATTTCGTATCAACGACTGTTGAAGGCGCGGGACAGCAAGATGATAGCAACGGATCGGAAAACGAAGAGCGGCTCTTGGGCAACGGTCTAGGTAGCCATAACACAAACAGCGATGAAGATGAAGACGACGACGAAGATGAAGATGATTACGACAGACCAGCTGGACTGGGGCTTGGCAACGCCGCCATGAAGCTGCGTTTTGCAGCTGCTGAAAGGTCGCGCGAAGACAATGCGCAGAAAGAGCCAAACCCACCACCGTCCTTCAAGACGAATTTCAACTCGGGAGGCATCCTTGGCGGCGGCTTCATCCCCTCGTCAGCCAAAGATCCCGTGTTGAAAGAGACGAAAAATGGAAACGACACTCCTCGAAACAAGCCCCAAGTGAGCGCATTCACAACGAAAGGGAAGATTAATGCAAATTCGTTTGGTGCCCGGATGATGGCAAAGATGGGCTACGTTGAGGGCAAGGGTCTAGGTAAAGAAGGCGAAGGGCGAAATATTATCATCGAAGCCAACCTCCGGCCCCAAGGTATTGGTCTTGGCGCCGTGAAGGAAAAGTCAGAGCAAGAACGTCAAGAAGAGAAGAGACAAGCACGGATGCGAGGGGAGGAGGTTGTTGACTCCGACGAAGAAGAGAAGAAGCGCAGGAAAGCCAAGAAGAAGGCTCGGGGAGCAGTAGCCTATAGCAGCGGCGGAAGCACCCCGATGAGACAAAAGACGAAATATCTCACGGCCGAAGAACTAAAGAAGAGCGCGCCAGGTTTGAATATCCCAGATGCATTTGCCCCAATTCTCGACATGACGGGACCAGGGGGCAAGCTGCTTACTTCAACAAGCGGTATTATGACACCTTCATCCGGCGTGCCTGAATCAAGCGAAGTAGTCGAGGCGAGGAAGCTCGCCAAAAGGGCACAGGCGGATCTACTGGCCTTTTCAGAAGAATGGAGGAACCTGGAAGGCCGCAAGACGTGGGTGAACTTGGAGCTCAAACAGAGGGAACAGGAAATCGAAGATCTGCGTTCTGACTTTGAGAGGCTGCAAACCTTTGCAAATGTGGTGACGGAACGCCTTGTTGATGCAACAGAGTGGGAGCAGGTCATAGGTGCTCTTCAATCCGCTGTTGATCTCGGCTCTGCGAATGATGCCATTGCAGATATTGCAGTTGCTGCAATTCACCCGTTTCTACGCAATTCAGATTGGGACCCGATGACAGAGCCAGCTCGTTTTGCATCCGACCTGCAAAAGTTATCTGGACTCTTCACCACATCTGCAAATACCAATAAATCTGTCAACAAGTGGAATTCTTCTGCGAATCAGGATGATGGTGTATACCGGACACACCACAAAGCGACCACGCCGTATGAGACGATGATGTATAAGAATTGGCTACCACGAGTGCTTACGGCACTTCGTTCTTGGGACCCTTTCAATCCCACGCCCATGCTGGACATTATGGAGAACTGGAAAGACTTACTTCCGCCATTTGTCCGGGCGCAGTTGGTTGATAATGTAGCCCGAAAGCTGGAGACGGCCGTGTCAGACTGGAATCCGAAGAAGAAGCGACAGAGCCATCATCTCCCACACACTTGGCTATTTCCCTGGCTTCAGTATCTTCCTCCGTACCATCTCGATCCAAGGGGCACGGGATTGGTTGCGGATGTCAGAAGAAAGTTTAGACATCTCATCGATGCCTGGGAGTTTGAGAGGGGCGTTGTGCCCGGGCTGACGCAGTGGAAGGACGTTTTGGGAGAGCAATGGCGGCCGCTCATCATGTCGCACGTCTTACCATCCATGGGCAAGTATCTGCGCACCAATTTCCGCGTCGACCCTGCAGAGCAAGAGCCCTATCTCCCCATTCTGGTTGGCATTATGAAATGGAGCCAGGTTCTCGGCGACACAGTGCTTGCAGAAGTCCTGGTACAGGATATGTTCCCCATGTGGAGCAGCAGGTTACAAGAATGGCTTGCGCTTGAGGAGGCGGATCTTGGCGAGGTGGCAGATTGGTATAGCTGGTGGAGAGGAGTGTTGTTGAAGGACATGGCGGAGATTAAGGCTGTCAAGATGGAACTTGATAGAGGACTGCAACTTGTGAATATGATTTGATTAGCATAGCGTATGGGCTTTTACAATTACTTTGATTGAAAGTCAAGGATAATATCATAATTTTAGAAGAACCATGAAGAGAATAGAAGTTACTGCTCAACTCTGGGCTCGAAATTTATGTAAAAGCTGGGTTGTAAGATCTCATGAGTATGGAGCATGACTATATTCTGCTTTGCTTTACTATCTGCAACATGGACATGTTTAATGAAGAATGATTTACTTCCGAGGCAGCTGATCCTAGCTAAACGCACGTGGCTATAAAAGTGGTGGTGGCATGTGTTCTATTTTTACTCGTCTTGGCATTACTGGGAATTGTGCGTTAGTTCTACTTATTGGATGAATCAATATGCTTGCAACCAACATCCGTTTAATTACAAAAACAATGATACGAAAAGCACTATATTGATAATGTACTAAATAGGCTCGCTGCGTGTGAAGCGCCCTGGAATATGCCGTGTATCTCATGTGGCATACCGTGGCATACCGTTACCCTGCAACGAAGGGATGAATGCCTAATTTGGCAGACGACGATGCAGGTAGCTTACTGAAGGATGCCATCCATGGCAATTTGAAGCTAGGGATATTACTAATATTCCTTGAATTGCCTTGAGTACAGTCATATTTGGGGGGAATTCGAGACTCTCCATCGCCAAGGTTCATATTCATACTACTTCAATGTGCCGAATATAGCTTGAAACATGCACGACGCTATACATCGCATCCGCCAACAGCCGAGACAATATCCTCTGTTTAGTGCTTTTCAGCACGCAATCCCATGTGCCCAGCCGCAGTTCGGCGACAAGCGAGCACATGCTCCTAGGTCCCTGGCCTGCCATGCGCGCATATGCAGCGTCATGGATTGGAGTGGCTGCCCCTGATCAGCTTTGACGATGAACGGCGACAATCAGCGGCTCGTGTACCACGGTACTCTTACTGCATATCGTTGTCCGAAGTAAGTAGCTAACCTGCCTGCTCAGGCTATTGGAGCCCTGGTTAAATCTCTTGCTTGCTTGGTTCTTTCTTTTCTTTTTGCATCCTACGGGCTGTGTTATATGCAATATTGCTGCTGCTGCTGTTGTTGTTGTTGTTGCTGCCCTGATGTCAGTTAGCGGATATGTACATTTATTGAGGCCTGATTCAAGTACTGGTCTCGTACCTACGTGTAAATGGCCACAGCGGCGACACTGACTTACAGTGGACTTAAATACGGGTCACAGAGAGCGACGAGAGCCCAGCGCTGTGTATGATATTGCCACAAATAGGTAGATCGCCACTGACTGGGTATAACGCGTGGCAGTACGCACTTGCTAGCTTTGACGATGAGCTTTTTTCTTTTTCTTTTACTTCTCTTCCGCATAATTCATTTGTTTCTGTCCTTCGTCTCGTATACCCCCTACTCAATGTTACTTCAGTGCTGCACTGCCTGCCTGTAAACACTTGACCTGCTGCTGTACTCGGTGCCGGCAGCCCACTAAATTCGCCTAGACCAGGTACGTGGCAGATACCTGCAGCCCCCCTAGTTCCTCGTACCTGGCTGAGATAAGAGACCAGTTGAGGGCTCTTCTCTATCGCCCGCGATAAAAAAGTCTCCCCACACTCGGAACCTAAACAGCAACCCCCCTCCACCGCTCCCACATCCGCACCGCAAACCGCAGCGCAGGTGCTTCCAGGCGACCACAAACGAGACCGGGGCGCTGCTTTGCTTTTGCTGCCCTGTCCAGTTCAGTCTGCGTCTGCTTTGCATCAGGTACCGCAATTCTGCAGCTGCGACTCGCCGGCCGTGCTGTGCTGCTGCGTTGCCTGGCCTGCCTCTGACGAACTGACTGACGTCTTCTCTTCTGACTCCGTCGTCGTGCCTGGATGCCCGACCACCTGCGTCTTCAAATTATTACCAAGTGACTTCTTACTCTCTCTTGACCCCCTCCTTTATTCTTCATATATCCTTTTGATCGGGCTTCGGGTGGCCGTTGTCTGGGTTGACGTAGCCGCTGCTTAGGGCCGTATTCGCTCGACCCCACGACAGCTGGTATTTGGCGTGCAACCACCGCAGCTCAGTCTCTCCCTTGTTCGCCTTGTCCAACGCCCTTCTCGTAACGCCTTGTCTGTCTCTACGCCGGCGACGCTCCTCGCCCGGCGCAGCAGCATCGATCCGCAACCATGTTTTGGAGGTTCGGCGGTTACGCCAACATCTCGACCATCGACACCATCCTCGACAAGCCCGACTTCACCTTGGAAGAGCTGCTCGAAGAGGCTGATCTGATACAAGAACTGAAGCAGCACAACACCAAGCTCATCGAGTTTCTGCGAGAGGACAAGGTCCTCGAGAAGCTCCTCGAATACACCGTTGTCCCCAAGCTCGAGGCCGTCCAGGGCCTTGACGAGTCCGCCGACGATGAAAACAAGCCTAGAGGCCGCTTGCTGCCCTTCCAACGCCCTCGCGCTTCTTCACGCGCCACGGATCCCGGCGAGAGCGATGAGGAGCTGGACAAGAAGCGCAACCGCTACGCCCATGTCGCCTGCGAGGTCCTGAGCTCCGACACCTGGTCGATTTACGAGGCCCTCGTTGAGAACCGACAGCTGATTCGAACCTTTTGGGATTTTCTCTCTCGACCCGCGCCATTGGACCCGCTCCAGGCCAGCTACTTTACAAAGGTCAATGAATCGCTGTTTGAGAAGAAGACGGAGGAGATGATGGAGCTGCTTTGGAGCTTGCCCAACGTGATTCCCGATATGCTTCGCCACGTTGAGAGCCCCATGATTATGGACTTGCTGCTCAAGATTATTGCCCTTGATCGCACAGAAGGTGGTCAGGGTGTTGTTGAGGTTGGTTGATTCTGCTTCCAGAATGATCCCTGTTTACGAGTGTTCTTCTTTTTTATGTGTGTGTTTCTAACCCTTCCGTCCCATGCGTCCAGTGGCTGTATTCCAAGGATATCATCCCAACGCTCCTCTCTTTTCTCGGCCCAGAGCACAGTTGGGTTGTTCAAACTGCTGCAAGCGACTTCATCAAGGCCATGATCACTATCTCCGCCAACGCCTCGCAAAATGAGCAGCAATGCATCGGCCCCAATGAGCTCACTCGCCAGCTCGTTTCGAACCAGTGTGTCGAACAGCTCATCGGCTATATGCTTGAAGGCGGAAACTCCTTGACTGTGGGCGTTGGTATCATTATTGAAGTCATTCGAAAGAATAACTCTGATTACGATCCAGACGTTGGTACCGAAGCCAACAGCGTCCCTTCCAGTCGTGACCCCATCTATCTGGGCAACCTACTGCGCCTTTTTGCCCAAAACGTGCCCAAGTTCATGAATTTAATCATGAACGGACAGTCCAAGAAGCAGGGCGTTGATTCGACCTTCAACGAGAAGCTGGAGCCCCTCGGATTCGACAGATTCAAGACTTGTGAGCTCATGGCAGAGCTGTTGCACTGCAGTAACATGGGCCTGCTCAACGAAATGGGCTCGGAGCAGCTGATCGCAGCGCGAGACGCCGAGCGCCAGCGACTCAGAGCCGAAGGCAAGCTCGTCACCCGAGAAGATGAGTCGTCTGCTGACGACTTGACGATGCGCATTCCTCACCCAACTCACCATGAGGAAGTCCGCCGCCTGGAAGTCACCAATGCAGACGATGATGGATTTGAGGAAGTGGAACCTACCAATGAAATGAACGAGGACACTTCTCACGAATTTATCAAGGCAGAAGACGATATTGCCCAATCTGCGAATCTATCCTCATCCTCGTTCCTCGACAAGGACGAGGACGAGTTTGTGGATGAGCCGCTAAGCTCTCCCCGGCTAACACTAAACTCGGTAGAGATTAACGAGCAGCGCTTCGAGGAACCGGATCTGGTTGTTGCGCCGCTCTCGCCTACCAAAGCCAAGGCTCCCGAGCCAGCGCAAGCAAAGGAAGAGGAGACTTCCACAGCAAATAGCGAGGGACAAGACACGACTGAGGCAGAAGAACAGCCCCTTACGACTTCAACGGTTCTTTCCGGGCCCATCATAATAGAAACACCCGTGCCAGCTAAGCCCGTACTTTCTGAGCCAACCGAAACTGGCGACGTCGAATCCTCAAAGCCTGGGCTACAGCCATCACCACTACCTAGGGAAGATGGTGTAGCTAATACTAGTATCGACGAATTGGTTCCTGACGACATCGAGAAGTCCCGCGGCCTATCCCCTCACCCTGAAGATACCCCGGCCCCTCTTTTCTCGGTCCCTCTCGCTCCTGACTCTGGTGTGCAGCAACCGCCATATAGCTCTGAGGCTGGTGCTGCTCCAGTTGAGACACAGTCAGGAGAGCCTGGAATGAATGCTGCTCCGCCGTTCGATGGCCCTGCGGAAGCGCTTGAGCCTGTAGTGGGTGATTTTCTCAAGATGCAATTCGTTGAGCATCGCGTGGTCCCAACGATTTTGGTGCGTTCACAGAGCTTAACTGCTCCTTCCTCTCAGTTATTGAAATAGCAGCGTTTATCAGACTAACATCAAAATAGTCCTTCTTCTTTGCTTACCCCTGGAACAATTTTTTGCACAACGTTGTGTATGACATTGTACAGCAAGTATTCAACGGTCCCATGGATCGCGGTTTCAACCCAACCTTGGCCGTATCGCTGTTTGAAGCTGCCGACATCACTACCGCCATCATCAAGGGCCAACAGGCCAGCGACGAGTCTCAGGCCAAGACAAAGACTCGTATGGGATACATGGGTCACCTCACTCTCATAGCGGAAGAGGTTGTCAAGTTCACTGAGCGCCACCCCCCTGAGCTTCTCTCGGAGATGGTCCTTGACAAGGTTATGAGCCAAGATTGGATCAACTACGTAGAGGGTGCTCTAGCAGAAACAAGAGAGCGGGATAATGCTATTCTGGGCGGCGTCAGGCCCGAGGTGGCTCTAGGACACCGAGCTAGCCTTGGCGGCAACGGACTGGGCGGCATCGGCTTCTCAGGCCTTGGAAACACGATCAGCGCATCCAATGCCCTGGCAGAGGCTGGCCTCAACGGGGGCATGGAAATGAATGAAGGAGATGGTAACGGGATTGGCTCCTATCCAATCACCCAAGGTACTCTGATGTCTGGATTTGGAAGTAGTAGCGACGAAGACGACGACGAGGGCGAGGGCGATGAAGAGGACGTGAATTCCGAGGTAAGTTATGATTCTTCCGACGAGCACGGCAACGAGTCTCCTGAGGCGACAATGGGCATGACGCATTCACCCGAGGATGTTATCATGATGTCTCCCGAACCCATCAGATCTAGTACACCAGATGGAACACCGGGCTTGGAAGCTGATATTGACCTTGATCAGCCGCATCAAGACATCATGGTAGTTGAAGAGGGAGGGTGGATGACACGGAGAGGGCCTAGCGAAGGTGGCTCAAATAGAAGATTAGATTTCTCTTAGAGGGAGGAGGTGACCGTCTTCCACTTTAATGAGGATGACGAGGATGATGATACCACCACCAACATACCTAGAGCTCCGACTGCGCCGAAGAGAGAGAGACATGGCCCATACGGTACCGAGCTGGAGGGGCCCGACGCCTTTGAAATGGAATATGTCTCGGTGATGTTGGCGAGAACAGCGGCTGAGAGAGACCGAGGGAATCATTAAATATTATATGGGCATCGAGGGAGTTTATTTTTTTTTCTTTACTCTTTTTTTTGTGGATAAGATGGAACTATGATGTATCATGCCACGAGCGGATAACAATACTCTTTTTGTGGATAGCGCACTAAGAGCGAGAGAAAGAGAGAGAACAAGAAGCTCAGGGAAGCGAATTTGGAAGTTGTCATTGTTTTTGCAGCATTGTTTCGAGGACATGTCTGGCTCAGGGGATGAAAGGGGGATGTTATCGTCATGGACCATTTGTCAGCCTTAGGGACTTGTTTCTAACTGCCAACGCTCAATTTTCCCACCTTCTTCTCTTCCCGCCCTCTCCTGCATTTCCATTTCCTCTTGGCTTACTTGTGGAAACTTTTGTTTTGCTGATCGCAGAGGCCTAGTTTCGAGCTTATACTGACCCACTGAATCAGGGATCGTTGGTACCGCCGTCTATCCCACCCCCGCCTCCACCGCCTCCTCCTTTGAATACTCCGCCTTCAAGAGCCCGGCGTCAGCTTGCAGTGCAGCTTGCTTTGCACCAAAAGAACAACCAGCAGACACAGGAGGCCTCATCGGCCACTGTTCATGACGACGACGATGACGACGACGACGATAACCTCGAAGACCCATTTGGTGACGGAGAGGCTGAAGAATTGGACGATGATTTGGATGACATGTCAACCAACCTGGGCCGTGGAGCGTGGTGGAGAGACGTTGTCAACAAGAGGAGTGGAGGTGGACTCGAGGATGATGATTCTGATGATGACGAAGAGGAATTTGGAGATTTTGCCATGGCAGAAGAAGAGAAGAGTGGGGATGGACAAGGCGAAGATAACGTAGTGTTGAAGCCACTCGCCGTACACCCTCCTAGAGAGAGCAGCAGAGGCCTCAGCGGCCTGTGGCCTTTTGGCTCTCGAGCCGAGAAGGACAAAGACGAGCCGAAGGGCGATTCCGACGCACAAGCGGCGGAAGAGAGGGATGAGGAGCCTGAGAAGAGGGCAGTTGAGGTGAAGGAGGCACAGCGGAGGACGAGCATTGAAGATGACGACGACGACGACGATGAAGAGGCTGTGGACGCAACACGGAGCTGATTTTAAGAACTAGATCTATTATAGACAGACATTTGGGGAGAAGTTTTATGTACGAGTTTGTTCGACCCACCCATGAGAGAGAGACTGAATGGATAATACGAGTATACGCCAGTGTATGAATTTGAGATGAATGGGATAGGATGGAATGGGATGGAATATGATTGGGCACGGAAAGGGAATAAGGATGGGTTGGTTTGCGTGTAAGTGCGATGCAGGACTTGATATACGATTGGTTCTAAGGATGCATGTATTATTAGTAAGTGTGTTGTGGCTTGTTGAGACAGAGATGTAGATGGAATATTGTTTTGGTCTTGAGTCAGAAGTTTGCTCTTTCTCTTTGATATGGATGTATAACGACTGGTGGTGATGCTGACTCGGTAAGATGCGGCTCGACTCTATATTAGAGCACACGAGCGAGCCCCATATTGCTGCAGGGCGTTTATTGGCCAGCAGAGGCGGGCGAAGTGGACACTTTGGGTTCTACAGCGAGGTCGTATTACTACTCACAACTTGCTTCTGTCATCCACTACTGGCTTCTGCAGTTTATAACTTATTACTGTGCTGCTTAAAGATATTGAGGAGATGATACAGCGTGATTGATATTCCTTAGGAGGGTAGCTCTTTTCTTGTCGATGGGCTTTTTGGAGATGATTAAGAGGGTTGGGTATGCGGTGCTTTTGGCGCTGTATGTGGGGGTTTATTTACGGGTAAGTTGTTGCAGAGTCTGTTGTTTGCTCTGGGATATTGCTGATTTGGGTATTTGCTTGGGAAAGATTTTGCATTGGAGGAGGCAGCCGGTGATACGGGGGACGAGGGAGAGTGGTGAGAGTTGATGGAGGTGAGGAAGGAGATTATTTGAGCTTGAGTAGGCAATGGTTACTGGCAAATTATGCTGCTATTTATCGGACAATGATGAAGATGAACAATGGTATGAAATCTATTGATCTGTCTTGTCTCTATTATATGTATACACTTCACCATCCCGTCGATCCACCATCAACCCGCAAATCCGTCCCCGTAACATACGAGCTCGCATCTGCCAGAAGAAACACCACCGCGCCACGATACTCTTCCGGTCCGGAGATCCTCTTGAGCATCGCCTCCTGCTCCCAGACTGTAGTCCACTCTTTGTGCGTGAGGACTTCCTTTGTCATTGGCGTGTGGATGACGCCGGGGCTGATGGAGTTTACGCGGATAGCTGGTGAAGAAGATGATGAGGAAGAGCCCCATTCGCCGGCGAGGGAGCGGGTGAGTTGGTGGACGCCGGCTTTGGAGGCGGAGTAGATTGCGGTGGGGGTGGCCTATGATGTTTGTTGTTAGTTTTTTAGTTGATGAGTTCTCAACTCTCTTTGTTATAGAACAAGACAAGCTGTAACAACAATAGAGACAACGACAGCTCAACTCACCTTGTTGGAGATATACCCGCTCATACTCGCCACAAACACGAAACTCGCCCCTAACTCCCCTCCACTCCTCCCTTCTGCAACTTGCTTCCTCACTACCTTGGCCGCCGCCTGCGCTACGTATAAACTGCCCGCCAGATTCACGTCCAGCGTCCACTTTGTCTCGTCTTCGGAGTAATCGACCGACTCGCCCACCGTGCCGACACCAGCGCAGTTGACCAGGCCTCTGAGAGGAAAGGGGGCTTCTGCGGCGGCTTTTTCAAAGACGGATGTGAGTTGGGATGGGGAAGTGACGTTGCAGGCGTGGTATGTGAGGGTTCGGGAGAGGGATTTGGCGAGGGCTTGCAGAGGTTCTGGGATTTGGGATTCGGCGTTAGTTTTTTTTTTTTTTTTTCCTTACTTCTTTATGGGAGAAGAAGTTTGAATTATATAGGTTGTAGAATTTACTCACCCCATGTGGCTGCTGGTGGAATCTCGTCGCGGTCAATGCCAATGACATCGCCGCCGGATTCGAGGATTGCTCTTGTAAGCTGAGAGCCGAGACCGCCAGTTGCGCCAGTGACTGGGTAATGTCAAATCAAAGTAATATGAGAGGCAGTATCTCATGGGACTTAAAGAAGCTTACCAATGATGGTTCTTTCTCTCAAAGAGAAGAGATTTGGGGTGCTTGTGTTGCGGAATGTCTCATCTGTAACTGTCTCTGTGGAACCCATGATGGCCTGTAAGTAACTGAAAATATTGACTTGGATTGGCTTTTGGCAAAAAGGGCGTAAAAAGTATTGATTGTAGACTTCAAGGTATTTTAATTTCTCCCTCATCAATGTTGTCAATGCAAGGTATTTAATATTCTTGTACTGCTTCAATACTCTGTCCCTTATGCCCCACGCCTCACGATGTCTTCACTCTTACATGCGTACAGTTTAGTGTAAGTGGGCTTGTTCCGCACCCACATCCTACTAGCGGCGGCCCCATATGCCGCCCGCCCGCCTCAAGTATTGTTTTACATCACTTGGAGAAATCAAAGCAATTGCCGATATCAGATCAGGCAGCAGTTATAACGGGCAGATGATCGGTGCATCGTGAGATTCTGGACAGTCTAGAACAATGTAGTTGCCGATTGTCGCTTTCATTTAGCGTTCAGCTGTCCAGCTGACGGCGTGCCTTGTATAGAGTTTAGAACAACTCTAGACGCAGAAGCACTGGTTATGATGGTAATTGAGAATTATTAAGCAGCGGTTGTAGGAATGAGTCAGAAGTTGAACTTTGATGTGAGAGCCATGTTTGTTTACGAAAACAAGACACCGAGTTTGCAAAGACTATGTATGAACCTCTGTGGCAATTGATCATATATCAGTAGCAAGTCTCATAAGTATCCATGTAGCATTCTATAGAATGACTTTGATTATGATAATAGAGAGAAAATTACATTCGGGGTATGACTGGTTTGACTATAGTATGAAACAAAATACTATTCTATGCCTAAACCTAGTCTACCTAGAGAGTATAAAACAATTGGTAACAAAAAGTTTTATTAATAATTGAGATAGCTTACATTTACTCTATCTATATTTAAAATCAATTATCATAGTTTGCTCCAACTAATACTGATATTCACAAGTAGCACGCTTCACGCATATCCAAACCCATTTCCCAGGCACCGCCAAAAAAAAAATCCCAGCGGAACGGCGGCCCGACGCTCCACCCACCTCACCGCATCGGAAAGCGGCCCGCCGGCATCCAGTCACGCGGACCCAGCTCGTGTCCAATCTTTTCACGGTTTTAATTTCCTAAATGCTTTATAGTAGCTAGTTGCGGTAGGCGAGCCGAAGGCGCGGGGTGGTCTCTAAATCGTCAATGGCAGTAATAATGACTGGAGTGGGTTTTTGAGAGACGCAGTTCAGCTGATCTTTTTTTGTTTTAACCGGGCAGTGGGTACATGCTAGCCAACTGTTTGTAAAGGAAAACCAAGCGAGGCGAAGTCGGAGAGAGTAAGTTCACGATGTCGATTTAGGGTGAAATTTCTGAAGGATTCGTTATGAGAGGAAATGGTTCTTTTAGTCAGTAGATACCTAACACATAGACATATATATCACTGCTCTATTCAGCCGCTGCTGCCATCGATCTATAAACCCATCCAGTCTATACAACCCGCTGCGCTTCAAACCAACACTTTATAGTCATCGTATAAAAACGCATTCAACACCCACACATAATCATGGTTCGCTCCCTGCTCCATCGCCTCGAGGATCTCTGCAACGTCGATGTTGACGACGCCGACACGAGTCTCATCAAGAGCATTCCCTTTACGCCTCACAACCGTACGCCTCTCGCGGTCTCACCCCCATCTATATACCCAAAAGACAAAAGAACAAGAAGAAGAAAAAAGAGCTAACTATCCGTTGTCCTTGCTCAAAAGAAACCTCCAACCAAGCCATCATCACAAACGCCCTTCTCGCCGATGAACCCCTCTTAAAAGACCTCGTTCGCCAACACGGCTCCCAAGGCTGGGAACGAGTCTACGACCAAGCCGTAAGAAACCCCCCCTCTCTAAATCCTCCAAAAGACAAAAACTCACTTACACCACCATCAAGGCCATCAACCTCACAGCCCGCAACATCCCCTTCCTCTCCGGCCGCGTTCTCATCCAAACCTCTCTCCGTCACATCTCCTCCTCACCCGCCACCATCGCCCATGCCCGCACCCTCGCCAGCCTTTACGAAACCGCCGGCGTCCCGCGCGACCGCTTTGCCATCAAGCTGCCCTTTTCCGGTGCCGCCGCCGCCGCTGCGCGCATGCTCAACGCAGAGGGCATCCGGACGCTGGCCACGAGCGTCTTTTCGCTGGAGCAGGGCATTGCAGCGAGCCAGAGCGGGTGTTTGTTTATTAGCCCCTATTACAATGGTGAGTTTGGGCATTCTGCGTTTTGTGAATGAACGGATGGATAGAAGGGGTTCTAAACTTACGTGAAGACAAAAAGGCCTCTTGTAAGCCATGGAGAAAGCTAACAAGGTTTTGAATTAGAAATTGCGGCACACTTGGATGCTTCTCTTCGTCCTACTTGTGAAGATCCCGCTCTAGAGGTATGTAGATAACCACGTTCCTCGGTTGACAACACCATCAAAAGAGAGACAAAGAGAGACAGAAGAGAGAGGAAAACAAGACTAACCGCAGCAGCACCCCATGTCTCCTCGCATCATCCACATCCTCGAAGCGTTTGCCAAAGCATACCGCGAAACCGGCAAAGAGCAGCCCATTATGGTCATTGCAAGGTATGTAATACACACAACCTCTCAATCTGTCACCGAATTCTCCCAAATAAACATTAGACTAAAATATCGCATTGATCAAATCAGCCACTTCACCACCGGCGAAATCATGGCCATGGCCGAGCTCGGCTGCCCCCACGTCACCATCCCTCCACACCTCATCAAGACGCTCCTCGAAACCCCCGACATCCTCCCTCTACCGACGAACCAAAAAGCCAAGCTCAGCTATGCCGAATTCGCCACAGCGCAGCGGCTCACGAAGCTGTCTACCATCGACCCCCTGGCCGGTGCGGACTGGGATGGCAAGCTGGCGGATATGCAGACCGATTACGTTGCAAACGACGGCGAGAAGCTGGATGAGGCGCTCAGGAGAGATGCCATTGCTAACAAGAGGCTGAAAGATGCAGAGGTCTTTTTTATTGAGATGGAGAACAAGGCCAAAGAGGCTATCGAAAAGGAGATTGCTGCGCAAGGATTGTAAATATACACAAAAATTCTCCCACCCTGCTTGGAATCTGTAGATTAAGAAACATAACGCATACAATAGAGTCATTACACGTCGAGAGAATCACATAATGCCACATATCATCGCATCATATCATCATCAGTGCCTTTGTCTGTCGCGAAGCCGTAGCTTTCTGGCAACGGAATTGACAATCTCCAAATCGTGTTCAGCGCTCGTTCCGGGTCGCGCCCAGGGCTCAACTACTTTCACGACGCTCTGGCGACAAGCGTCAATGTCCGTCACGAGATGGCCCAGATGGGGCGAATTGGCCGCCAGAGCCAAGACCAAGAAACAGTTCAAAGAGCTAATATTTAGATCAGTCAAAAGCTGCATCTTCATCTCAATCTTCCCAAACTTAGGAAATTGGGAGCACTTACAACTGCAATGAGCTATACGCGTATGGCGTCCTATCCGCGAGCAAATATCCAACCCCATGCAGGAAAGCTCGACACGCAGCCAAGCACACTTTCGACTGCGACACCACCGTCGGCGGCATCTCCAGCTCGGCTTTATCAAACTGCGACGAGGTGGCGTGAATGACAAAGGGTCTAAATATGCTCTGCTTCGCAGACCAATATCGCAAACGATGAATAGACGCCTGTTTGTTCTGCGGCGGGCCATCGTACAAATCGGGTTTAATGTCCACCGGGAGGGCCTCGTACCATCTTTCCAGCTGGAAGTTGAGCTCACTGCACATGCGTAGCAGAGATGCATCTGGATGGGGAGGTGTTGAAGCTGACTGGGATGTTGTAAGCGAGTCAAGGGCACGGCCTGCGTATATCGTGAGGCTGTCCGTGAAGTAAATGGCGTGATGCATGCGGTTAAGAAGAGAGCGGGCCGATATCTCAGCAAGGACGCAGAGATGCTCGAGCTTGGGGCTGGTGCCATAGTTGGGAAAAGGCATGCGGTCAACAAGCACGTCGATACCGCTCCTTGGCTGGTGAAACTCTGCAAGAATATCACTATAGTTTCGGCTAGTTAGCATTCATTCAATGTTCGCACCGCCTTTGCCAAGTGATGGAATTTACCTTTCAACAATAAAGCACACCCAACTCAGCCGAGTCAACTCCTGAATCTCGGCTTGGCCAGATAAAATATCCTTACACCTACACTCTCAGTCAGCCATCACACGTCAAAAAATGAGACACAAAAACAAGACTTGACTAATTACCGAATCAAAAGCTGCTGTATGCTCGTCGCAGCCATATGTATCAGTCTCCACGCCGTCAACGGCTGCACCACATACGTGAAATACAGCGCACATAGAATAAGCCCTTGCGACAGCTGAATGTTGCCACTAAACGACACCGTCCATGCTGGCATCAAAATTCGGAGCGCCCTTTGCATACAGACGTCACCCGTGTTCTCGCTCTGCTTCTGGTCGATAGGGTCAGATGCCGTAGCTCCTAATGCGAAAATGGCCAGGAACACGCCAGATCGAATATCGGTGCCGAGGCCTTGTCTCATAACCACTTCGTAGCTGGCGAGGAGGTCGTCGCGGTTAAAGATGGGGTGGAAGGCGTGGACCATGGCAAGAAAGCTGTTGAGATAATCATCCGCAACCGTCCTATCGACATGCTCTTCCTCGGCTCGCAGGCCTGGAGCCGCCATAAAGTCCAGCGCCGTAGACCGATTCCTGTCGTCTTCCACCCGAAAGAAGAAGTCCTCCGGGTAGTCCCCTACCAAAGGACGCATCTGGGGCAGTCTCAGTAAACTGCTGGTACTCGTCTGATGGCCCAGAGGTATCGTGATTGGCGGTACGTCATCGGCATTCACGCCTTGTCTTGACGAATCTCCTTCCTGCGTGGTAAGGGCCCAGGTGGAATGGGGCATCGAGGACTCGTTCGAAGGCGAGTCATTGTCGGTGCTTTCCGCACGCCGTCGAAAGAAATCTGGCAATTGAGGTGACATCATGAATGCAGGCGAATTTCTGCGTTGGTGCTGCTGCTGATGTGCTTTTTCGTGCTGCAAGGCTTTCAACGCATCGGCGTGCTCTCCAAGCAGCTTCTCGATGCTTTCGAGTCGCTGAAGCATAACATCCGAAGCCGCAGAGGTGGCGTCATGGTAATGATCGCTGATTGCTGAAAAATGAGAACTCCTGCTTCCAATGTTAGTCTCAGATGATATTATAGATGGATTCTGCTGCACGCTCTATAACAAGACATTGCAACTTCATTCACGTACCTCGGAGGGGCAACTTCGGTGTATTTGCAATCAAAACCCTTTTCTCGGCAAGGTGTACATCTCGGAGTCAAGCCGTCACATCGTTTTTTCCTGCACGTCTTTCAGCCAAAAAGGAGTTCGAAAATTGAAGCCATCGTGAATCTGAGTAGTGCCAAGACTTACCGCTGCCGACAGTGCGTGCAGGCAACCATGACTCTCGATTTGCCGGAATTCATAGTTGGCGACAATTTCTCAAATCAATTCCTTCAATCTCAAGTTTTCCTTTCTTGTGAGTGATATAAAGGCCAAAAATCGATACGGCCCGTCGTTCTGCAGCCTCCTATCGAAGCAGCAAGGCTGAGAATAACAGCGAGTCGACCAATTGAAATGGAGTGGCAGGTGCGATGCCTTTGGGAGTTACATGCGTCAGCCAGTATGACTAAGCAACTTTGAATCGGCATACCCCCTACTACAAATGATGTCAATAGAAGCATGGGCAATACAATGTGCGCTTCACATACAAGATAAAATAGAAATTGCCAGCATTAAGCTGTTAATTAAACTCTTTTTCCATTTCTAATGCACTGGCCGTCTTCATATAGCGATAACGAACCAAAATATCCCCATCCGTACGTAGCCATTTCTAGCGCCCCTTGGCTCGCAATTATACAAATCTCTAAAACGCCGCGTTTTCCTTAAATAAGAGTTTGGCCTTTGCTCTTCATTTCGGTCATATCGTTCCTATCAGATCAACAACATAGGGGTATAACTCGTCCCGATTTCCTTCCCAAAGGTAGCAGCAAATCAAATCAAGCAATAAAAACAAAAGTGTAAGTAAAAAAGAGAAGATAAAAGAGACCGAATATGCTTAGTTGCATAGCAGTTGCTGCCATACTGATGCCCTTCCGTAACTCCACAATGATTAACTCCAGCGCCGAGTGGTGTTCAATTTTAACACTCAGATCAAGATTGATGAAAAAGATAGAAAAAAAAAGGGGGGGGCCATGAAATGTCAAAAGAGAAGAGCAAATAAAACCGACACCGCATCTGTTAGTCAAAAGTGCCAATGCGTGGCCCAAAGTATTCTCCAGGCTTCAGGTGCTTCAGAGTACAAGCCCTGCCCTCGCAGCCCATGTCTGATGCCATGTTGCCCCACCATATGAATTTGGTATCGGTGTATTGTAGGGCAAAGAAGATGATGATGCCAGAGATTGCAATGCCGCAAGACCAAGCCGCCGAAAGGACAAAGTTGTACTGAACAGGACCAGTCAATATCGTGATTGGGATAGGGGGTGCACATGAAGCTCAAAAAGGGGGGAAAACACATACCTTGGACCAAAAAGACACGAAGCGGGTTTTGAGGTAGACCCAGGAAATCCAAGCAATAGGGACAGATGGCCAGACATACGACATGTTATACGGCGCCCATACAATGCCGCCGTACATGATAGCCACAGGGTGGATTTGTCGAGTCCACGACCATTGAGGAAATTTTTTATTGAGCAGCCAGAAAAAGACGACGACGATGATACCCAGAGGAAATCCAACGAGAATCTCGGTGTATTGGCCATTCTGACCAAAGACCTTTTGCGGTCCGACGGTTCCCCACAGAACAGATGCGGTGAAAAAAGTGTTGACGCCCGGGCATGTGAGCTTGAACTGGGCATCGGGAGTGCAAACACCAGTGATGCTCTTCATTTGGAAGTTAAGGACGCCAGTGCAGATGATGGTGCTGATAAAGGTGGCGACAATCTGGGCAATAAAGGTCTGACGGGGCGGGATCTTGACGTAGTGGGCGAGCTTGAGATCGTTGCAGAACCAAACGGCGTGCGCGCAGGTTACATAACCAAAGGACTTGAAGTAATTCATAGCCAGAGCGTTGCCATCGACAAAGGAACCACCAATAAATTCGGCGAGCACATTGAGGGTAACTTCGATACCTGTCATGGCCTTGATGATGCCCACGGGAATGACGAAGACGATGCACAGTGCCAGGCCATAAAAGACAACTCCGGGAGAAGTATTGGTGTCCCAGCCAGCGATTCCAGCAATGCCCAGAGCAATGGCGATCAGGAGACAAATCAAATACCACCACTCCGGAACTTCGGGGTACGCCTTCATCAACCGGTTATGGACATCGAGGACCCTCTCGTCCTTGATGGGATTCTTCTTGCGGAAGCTGGCGAAGAGAGACTTGAAGCCCATGACAATCTCGTGGCGGTGGTAGAGCACGGCGTATGTCAAGGTCGAGGTATAGATGCCGAAAAAGAACATGTAAATGACAATGTTGCCAGCGCTCAGAAACGGTGGCGAATATTCCTTGTACTCGGCGGCGTGGAACAGGCCTCGATCGTCAACGGCCCGGCTGATGTTGTAGAGCTTACCAAAGTGATCGTACACGCGATTGCTGTTGATGGGGAGGTAGCCGGTGTCGTAGACGTTACTATACCAAAAGGCAAGAACAACCCAGAAGGATATAAAGACGCCAAAGAAGCGGTTGAGCGTGCTGTAGAAAGGGACCATGAGAGGGTCGGCCGAGTCCCAAAGCAAAACGTTCCAGTCAAAGGTCGGGAACGGGTTGACGCCGAGACCATGGTTGATGCCAGTGATGACATTGAGATCGCGGTTGTGAGGAGCAATCCAAGACATCCAGTTGAACCTAGACAGAGCCGTGAAGATGTAATTGGGAAACCAAAACCAAACGAACATGGCCCCGAACATGATGTAGAAGAACTTGATGCGAGATACCTTCCACTTCTTGCCAAAGGGGCCCTCTACGGGAGCGTTGGTTTCGTTGTGAAAGGCTTTGTTGAGGGCAATGGTGACGAGAGAGGCTGGCCACACGCAGTACGAGGGATAGACCAAGAATCGTCGACAGATGCCCGCCATGCCGTAACCAATAAAGTTTGTGGCTAGAGCAATAAGCAGTTGGTAGGCGACGTGAGATGCATAAGGCTGGTTGAAGTATTGTGGCAGATACTGCACCCAGATGATGTTGTTGGTGTAGGGCGTATTATACGCCACGTTTGCCATGATGGTGATGAGCATATGTTCCTTTTTCGAGAAGGGCCCTGGGTTGAGAGAGTGATAGGTGCCGAAGAGTGTGAAGCCAACATCTGGCAGCCAATTCTCGCAGGCCTTGCCCACTGGATAGGATAGCAGCTGAGCGACGTTGGCCATGACGCGAATGGCGGGCTGGCGAATATCGAACAGCTGGTTAATGAAGGCCAAGAGACAGCTGAAAGCCAGACCAATCGCCCAGCTGCGGATCGTTGAGCACGGCGTACTGATGTCGTCTTTGTTGCTGACGACGGCGCGGACCTCTGCATACGGACTATTGCTTGTGACAAGAGCGGCTTCCAACTTCATCTCTTGAATCAGATGTTGATGCTTCTCGGGGTTGGAAAAGACGGATTCGTTCTCGAGAAAGGCCTTGATCTTGAGTATAATGACGGAGGGGAAGTTATGGTCTTTCTCGTGGACACGAAAAACTCGGGCCATGATATCGCGGACCTCTTCGAGCGTATACCGGGAGGCGAGTTCCTGTGCCTCGAGCAAATCATCTTCGGTGACATTGAGGTCGTGCTCGGTGGTGTTTTGTGTGGGGTAGTAATCGCGATCGTCTTCGTCGTAGGAAAAGGGCTCCTGCGAATGGGAATGGGCAACGATGGCCCAGAGAGTCAGCGCCGAGATGCAATGCGATTCAAAATGCTGAAACTAGAGAGGGGAAGGGAGAAAGGCGAGAAACGAGCAGAGGAGGAGAAGCGTGTTGAGGTGAGCGAAGAGAGAGAGATGGAGCATGCCAAGTCGAATGGATGGACAGCGTCTTTCGTCCATCGCCTGCTTCCTCTTCCTTTTTCTCTCTTGTGCTTTCTATCCATCATTCCAATTTCCCAAAGCTCGACGATGTCTGCATTGCTGCATTGCTGCTTTGCGCAACAGCTGCCTGCGGGTGGTTTGAAGGAGGGATTGAAGCTGATCTCGCGATGGCTTCCTTACCGAAATGACATCCTTGATGTTGTCCTCGACGACGGACGGGCGAGACGAATTGGCCGAGGGCATCTCAGCCACGCCGTTCGTGGAAACGGCCTTTTCGTCTTCGGCCATGGCCAGTGCTTGTTGCGAGATCGGTCGAATTAGCGAGAACTGGGGGAGAGCGAGATTGACAGGTCGGAATAGGCCGCCGGAGAGCGCTCTCTCTCACTTCCCGCGCTCTCTCGTCGCTGGTCGTTTGTCGCCGGAGTCTCGAATTCGCAGGCAAAAGGAGCGTTGGAGGGCCAGCGAGGCCACAAGCGGCACGAGGGGCGAAGAAGCACGAAGAAGCGCCAACTCGAGGGCCAAGGCTGGACTTGCAGTGATGTTGGAGAGAAGTGGGAGGGTAGAAAAAGGTGAGAAGAGATCAGATCAAAAAAGACGCCAAGGGTAGGCCGCTGGACGCAGGGACGGGATGGCGGCTTTGGGGATGTTGGGGGGGGGCTCTTTAGGTTCCGGTTCAGCGGTCGGAGGTGCTCTGCGGCGGGCGCGGGCTCGCTGTCGGCAACTTTCTAGGGACCTTCTAGGGCTGTCGCTGTCGGCCAGCGGCTATCGTTGATCCGCTAGGCGGGTCTTCGCAGTGGCTGGCGGAGGCGAGAAAAGGGTACATGTACACAGCGCATATGCCAGCAATGCAAAGGAGGTTGTGCAGGTACTCCGCAGGTAGCGACGACGGCCGCAGACTTCAATGGTCCTCATTAAGAGGCGAGTAGCGAGTTTAGCAGTGCTTGGCGCCTGTGGTCTAGATGTGGAGTACTTGGGCGGTACCTTCTTCTGGGGCCGAAACCCAGGCGAGTGTGGTAGCGACGAAGCAATAGCGGCAGTGCCAAGAACCTCTTGAGTGCCGGTACGAGCAATCAACTTTGATGCTACTGCTGTAACAGCTTGACTGCGCCTCAATGCGACAGTAACAGGACCGTTTTGCACCATCTGCTGCCGCACACTAAGTATTGGGTAGGTACCTGCTCGAAGCATCCTAAGAGTTCTCTTGGCAGCCTTTTTTTCTTAGACCGGCGTTGTATGTGAACTCTCAGCACAAACACTGCTGCATACTAGGCGGACTTTCATATAAGAGCACGGCTAATAACATTGACTTCAATGTGAACATCTGCACTCGCTAGTCGTTGCATCAAGACCCCTACCAGCATCTACTGAAGCGGTAAGCCCTGCAACAGTTTCACAACTCCGCTGATACATCAACACATGTGCTCAATACATGTATCAACATCTGCATCCCACCACCAGCATCAGAAACCTTTTCAAAGCTCCATTGCATCAATGGGGAGAGGCCAAAAGTTCCACGGATACTTGTGCCGGCTACTCCAACATCTGCGAGTCGCAAGAATCTCGGCGTTGGACTTTGGAATCCCTTCATCTGTCTACTTCTTGTCGTTCTTCTCCTCTCACAAAACGGCAAAATCGGCTCTTTCGAGGCGGGTTTCCAGCGCCCATCCTTAGTGGCGGGATCGTCAGCCGTGTCTCTCTTCGTAACAACCAGCTCTCCACCGGCTAGCGAGGCATGAGAAGCGTTGCATCACTCCAATGCTCCAAGGCGCTGTGCTAACATGTCGCAGTATCTAGACTCTCAGGTGCATATACCTGTATCTATACATGCATTTATACCATCAAGTCGATGCACTGCAGGGTCCGCCATCAGGAATAGCAGCAGCAACAACATCTTGTCAACGTCGTCCCAGTCATCGTTATACGAGCAACGGCGCTCCATCCAAGCTTCATTCCCCAGACCTCAATATCGGCGTATGAGTGACACATGTCGTTTGATTTCAGCGGTGCTGCTATCAAGTGATACGGCCAGCACGAGTATCCTCTCGCCAGCTCCGCCAGTACAGCAACGCTTCTAGCGGCTCGTTTCGAAGCCTCTCTCCGTATTTTTGCTCGTGATAGGCGCGCTAGGAGCTGCTACTCGGCTCACGGCAATCAGAAAGCAAGGCTCGTGGCTCTGGTCCCACCAGATGGCTGGCGATCGGCTTGGACGGCACGCGAGAACAGCGCAGGAGCCAACTGCCAGAACAAAGCTGTCAGCATCAGCTTGTCTTTTGTCCAGAGAGGCTGAAACTGATACGAAGACGATGGGCAGACTAGATGCGAATCTATCTACCCAATGTTGCCGACTCAGCTCCACGAAAGACAGTACAGTACTCTTCTTTTCTGTCTTGCCTCAGGCCACCCGTGCATCTCTCGTGTCCCCATCTTCCCAGGTTACACTACATCAGCCATTGGCCACCCCGTCTTGTTCGCTAATCGCTGACAACAGCTAGTACGGGGAACTTGCAAAGTAGTAGCATCTCGAAACCTGGGCCCAACTAACCATTCGAAACTATTTCTAGAGAAGACAATGCTTTCTTATCGGACCCATGGGATCGGATTGGCGAGGAAGCGACTGTATCGCTGCCATCAAATGCTATCCCGGCTGTGGTTGCGTTTGCGCGGGACTCGGCATCATAGCGCCACCACGGTTCCAGCCAATCTCACGGCGTATGCGCTCGAGCGTCCCATATATTTTTCTCTTTTTTTTTTTTTTTTTCTCTTTTTTTTTTTTTTTTTTTTTTTTTTTTTTTTGGCCATCATGCTGCTCGGCTTGTCCAACCGTCCGCACATCTCTCCAGTCATATGAAAAGTGTTACTGCTTTGATAGGTACTTGCACAGACTCGCCCACCGCCACGTTCTTTGCGGTCATGGCGCAATTGGCCTTTCTCTTTTTGTCCTACCCCAAAAGCCCAACGAGAGAGACGCACAAAAAGATAGAGAGCCCCAGCTTCTCGGCTCCATTCTTCCGTCTTGGCATTTCTCCCTGCTGACGCGTTCACACGGTGCCACGGCGCTCTTGGTGTTCGACCATATAAGCGCTTAGCAGGTACATGCAGACCAGTCAACGTCTTATATCTAAGCCGGGGAAGTACAGCAACAAAAGTTGGAAACAACCAGAGTAGAGAAGATAAAAACTGCAAATGGATAATAGGGTGGTCAATCTTGGTCATTGCTGCTCCATACTTGCAGTCCATCTATTGACAGCCCAAGCCACAGGCACAGACACGCAGCAGGGCGACTAAGTAGTAAGTTATAGTTATTGCGACCTTGTCTAGCTTCAAAAGCTGTGCGTTTAATTCGTAGCCCGGTTAAATCATCGGAATATGAATTACTCCGTAACGTACTGGCGGATATCATCTCATAGTTTTAAATGGTCTTTGTTTGAACCGGGAGTCAGCATAAGATATGGCACGATAGAAGTCATCCCAAATAGAACATAACCTGTCACTTTCTTGAGTAATCTGGCCAACTTATTTGGCTTCAAAGGTCAGCAACTTCGTATTGGTTTCACAACCCGTGGCCAATGAGAATGAGACTCATCTACCTGGTACAGCCCAACTTATTCCTACCCATTCGTTGTACGCCCAGTATTGGCAGAGAGTGTGTGTGGGCATTACCTCCTGACCTTATGGTTTCTCGTAAATTATCTTTATATACACGAGTCCCGTCTTATCTCATCTCGTAATTTGTTTCTTCTTCTCTGTCCTACACTCTTGATCGACGCAATCACTAGAATTCCGCTTGCTCATCGACTCATAGACCGCCGCCATCCGCGAGGATCACCCTGAAGCGAAGCTGGATGTTGTGGTTTCTCTTAATCTCTTATAGCAAAAATATATACGTATAATATCAGGTATAAACTCACAATAACCAATAAATAACGCATCGTGAGTAACAGAGGCGATGTACACTCTCGATAACATGAGAAGAACAGTCACTCAGAAATTGGTCGGAGGGCTTGATATCGACTTTTTGTCCCAGTAAAAGACCGACATAGGCCTACTTTGTCCATGAACGTTGATAACGAGATAGCATATGCCCAGAAGCCTTCATCGAATGTTCGCTAGATGAACCCGAATCGACACCCAGAACCAATCACTAATTACGCCTTATGAGAATTCATAACAACAATCTCCTACGGCTTCTTTACCACCAAATCTTCTGAAACTTAGCCTTCAGCTGTCACATGAACGCTGAACCTCACTTCATCTTATTTCCCTGGCAATCGAACATGAACCCTACTCCCTAATCGACCTTGAGCGCACTGCGGACTCGTTAATGCGACTCGAGAAAATAGGCTCGATCTGAATTACTCGTTATTACCGTGCCTTCTTCTCTAGATCTCAGCAGCTGAAAGACCTGTTTTGCCTCTTTAGTGGGGAGAGTTCAAGTCATTTCTAAAACTGTGGCCGATCGATCCCTGAAATTAGGATCAAACCTCAAGAGGGTTGTTGACAGGCTGGTCCTCACAGAGGTAAAGGCGTACGAGTATAAAAAATTCCTACGTGAGTCTCGTCAAACCTCAAATCATTGTATGCGGGCTCATTGTATGCGGGCTCATTGTATGCGGGCTTGACTACTTGTTTATATGGCATAATTTGGGCACTTTGAGGACGAAATGAAGTTTATGAAAGCTTTTGACTCGCGCATCTAATCTGCAACGTTCTTACGCAGCAAGACAAGAACTATTCGAATGGCTAGATAGGAATAGACCCAGGATGGAGAACATGAGTAGCGACTTTACGCCAGTGATTCCCGAAGTTACCGACTACCACCGACCAAAAGTCCCACGACCGACGTACTTGCGACGACATCGAGAACGGAATTCAGCCTTGTGGCCAAATTAGCAGCGGATACTTCAGGAGCCAAACTTTTTACCTTCTCTTATGCCTTATGCTTGCCTATTTCATATTTCATCCGTTTGCAGTACCAAGTGCTGTCTAAGCTCGTCGAAGCCTCAGAAAATGCTTTACTCAGAGTTTGAGATGAGCGTGTATCAGTGACGATTATTGCCGTACCACATAAGACAGAGAATTGGAATATATTAATAAGGGGAGTTCGTAGATGCGGTGTGTACCCAGTGACATTTGTGTAAAGCATACCGTTGGTTTATATACACGATGCGCAAGCGATGTAAAGTATAGTTTTAAGGTACAATACTCGGGAAACAATGTTTACTTCTACCCTTAGTACGATAGTCATTGCTCATGACGAGTTTTTAATGCCCCATTGTCAGAAATAAGAGGGGCTCACTCAGTTCAGGTAATACTTGTTGGCTCATAGCCACGTTTTCCAGGTGGTTGCTGTATGCTCTACTTATCTTAGCATATATCGATTCGTGACAAGATGTTCTCAACTATACTACGACCATGGACTTTTATTTGTTGTTTTTAGAGTGCGGTATCAGTGAAGATGGCATGCAAGTAATAGATGTGTTGCCCAGATCTGTAGCTCGTCGTTCATTTGGGAAACAGAAAGAATAGAGAATGAGAAGGGGGGAAATGTTAATTTAAAGCACAGCTTCTTTTCATTTTCAGCATTTGTAATTTGGCAATCACGATATGATCTCAATATCTGCTATCGACCCCCTTCTGACTTGTAGACATTCCTAGGGTATTGTGCGATGAAGCACATTATGAGTTTCTTCCATACCCTTAGTTTCAGATAGATCTATCTAGTCAAAGCAGTGACATGGAGCTTACCTACAGCGGCTACTTCATCGAGAACTACCAACAGTTATTTACTAAGAATGGCCCCAGTTCTGTAATATCGCCAGATCAAAAGAATTACCAGTTTCACGGCCCTCTCAGATAGAGACCATAGCATCCTGGCCGCGACGGTTGGCAGAGCACTCAGATGCTGCTGCTTCAGTCAGTGTAAGAAAGACGCAGTGGTGGATCAATTGAATCAAGTTCCAGTCTTGTCCTCGCCTACACTTTCTCTACTGCCAGCGTCGATCGAGTTACCACCAAGCAGGCTATTGACGATTCGCTGCCAGCGGCTATGCGCATCTACTCGACTCCCAGAATATCGGTCAACCAACGGCAACTACTGCTTTGTGAGTATTCTATAAAAGAGATTAGCTTGATCTCAGTCATTAGAAATACACTCACAGACTAGTCTCCCTATCTTGGTGGAAGGCTGTCGAAGATATGCCTAAGGGGCACTCAGCTTCGGTCGACAAAATCTTTCCCAACAGTACTACTATGTCTGCCATGATTTTTATCTATTCAACGACAACAGGGGCAATGTTTTGCCATCTGGCGAGTCTCTCCGTACCGTGGCTGGCTCGTATATCCGACGCTGTTTCTTGGATATTGAGCACATTCTTTACCATTTCCACATCCCGTTTGAGGAACATTATTAAAAACAAAGATGCGTAGTTTTTCTCTGGCAATTACGATGAAAGTGAAAGTGAGATGAGCTTCTTTTCGTTGATTTCTTTCCAGATATACTTGTTGTATGCTTATGCAAGAAAAGCAGACAGTCACGCTTTGTCTGGTACGCTGAAAAGCTCAACACAACTGATCACAGCAACGAGACAAAGTTCTTCATTTCCCTTATATATTCAGAGCTTTTAACACAAGATGATGCCTCTCTATCTAATTCCTTCACGTATGGTAGTGCGTTGGACCATGTCTATAAAGTGCGCGATCGAGTGCTCAGTGGGCGACGCAGCTTATGAGCTACGCCGTACGATTGGACATGGGCCGACTAGCCTGATGTGTTTTTTTACAAAATAGATGTTGTTTTTGCCTAGTAAGTTTTCTCAGCTGCTATAAAGTCATTGCTACTGAATTATTGCGAGCTTGTATATGGTAAGCCATTGCACGTTATGTCAAAGTGCCAACTGAGCATGCTGGAGTCCAAATACATCGCCAGTTGACAGCTATACTAAAATGTTTTCTATAACAACCTTGTAGTTCTCATCTAATCTTGGCTATCTTATTGTACTACTTATGAAAATTGGAAATCTCATCCCAGCAGACTCATCTGTACAGGATCATTTAGCTCTTTCACTTAAGCAGTCAACTACATGCCTGCAGCAGCGTCAAAGCAGTGAGACAAACGATCGAGAAGAGCTATTTTGTAGAGACCCGAAAGAATAAGCATGCTTTCTATGTTCTAATCCACAACACTTGTTTGCTGAACAGGCCGTTGCTGTTACCAAAAACGGCATCATGCTAATTGGTTGTATGGAGAGATGATGATCTCATACCTCCCCAGCACTTTTTATGTTTTGCATATTTAATGCACTGCGTAAAGTCTCAAGAGTCATTAGGCGTTTCATTTTATATCCTTGCTTCATTAACAGATGTTTAGAATAGGCTTGCTTCCGCAAAAGGAGATGCAACGCCCGATCTTTCGATAACTCAGCACAGACCCTTATTACACCACAATTGCAGCATCTTTATATCTCCACATCAGTTAATCTAAACTGGGACCTCCGCATGCTCTCAAGATATAGAATATGAAACTAGGTTAATATACCGAGTTAAAGACATCAGGCTCCTATCTTGCCCATTTATAATTGCCTCAAAGTGGCAGTTCTTATTTGCCAGGGCACACTATAGAGCCACAAGGACGGCTTTCACTCAATTTGAGAACATGGCATAGTAGTAATCACATGAAGGGTAGTCACAGAGCAGTTAAATTTTAGTGAGTGAATATGACTGGAAACAATGTGCCCCAAAAGAGTGAAATTCATAAAACAAAATCAGCAATTGTATAAAGCTTGACCTCTACATGGCTTTAAGATCGGTATTAAGTAGTTAGATATTAAACATAAGAAATGAAGTTAGGTATTATAAGTGTTACAGTCATTACCAGCATATAGTGAAAATAGTTTTTCGACTTCGATCAGCTATAAGGAGCCGACGCCGAGTTTCAGACGTATTCTGAATGACAGATTTAGGGAAACAATGGGACAATGCAGATCATCATTGTATATGACCTACTAATGGTCCCTTCCACGTGATACAGAAATGATTCTCCTCAAAATGAAGGCATCGTCGCTTAAAGACATTGTGTGTTATTTGCGAAATACGCATTACAGCCAACGGCGTATTACAAAGCATCTACAAATCTTACGCGTGTAGGTCTTTCTCTCTCATTGGGTATACAAGTATGCACACATTCCTTTTCACGCGTCAAGGCCTCGGTATCTAACGCCTCGATTACTGATATGCACAAATACCTTGTCCATCCAATAAGAATCACCCCACGGGGGGGGGAAAGGCAGGCATTTGGACACCGGCCGGCAGACAATCGGTGAGTAACAACGCCAATCCACATGGGACCCGCCGTGAAAAGTACTTATAACTTAACTTTTGGTGATTTGGAAACTTTCCGTCATTGTATTGACCGCGCTTTAGGCCGATTAGAGAAAACCAGGGGGAAACGCCGACACTTGGAGATGATTTGCTCGGCAATAACTGCATTGAAGGGAAGAGAAAAAGAGGATAATTAGCCCACCAGTTCCATACAGATAGGCCTGCATCTGCACAGACTAGGACAAGGTTTTCATGCAAAGCATGCAATACGGCCTACTCTCTACGTATGGGGGTTACATTCTCTGATCCTCGAACGCATCCCCATTCGTCATCTGTATGTGCAAGTTCAATCCTTCTACTAGAGGCCCTGGACATAACAGCAAAGGTCCTCTCAACTACTTTAGGAAAGATGATGCCTACTTCATGGTGGGTACATAATGGGAGGATTCAGCGGGAAACAGATTGCGCGATACGAAAACACCGAGACATTTGCTCGAACAAGGCCAGGAAGCAAAGCCCGAAGTCATTTTTTCCTCATTCAGGTCACCGAGATCGTGCTAACTAGCATTACAACGAGTATAGATTCGGGGACGTGAGCAGGGTAAACAAAGCTTTAACCCTGTGGGTGTCTTCTTTTTTTTTTCTCCCACTCTGTCTCCCACTCCCTTCCGCATAGCGGATGATTACATGTCACACCACCAATATTGTGTTGACACGCCCTCCCGCTCTTTTTCCGCCCTGTCTATTTCCATTCCTTGTACCTTTTTGTAAAAAAAATCGATGTGTTTTTTACTATACGAGTTCATTTATCGAGGAGCAATTTGTCAGACGCCTATCGATCCATCCCGTCGAGAAAAGCACTTACACAAACACGAAAGGACACTCCAAAACACCCCCCTCTTTCGCTCTTCTCCGTCCCGAACACTCTCTTACCAATCCTCCAGTAATAGCGCAGGCCCAAATGGCTTCCGCTGCAGTCTAAACCCAGATCAGGCCGACCACATTCCCATTCTTGCTTTAACAAACCCCATTATATGGAAAAGAGAAGAGGTTGTGCCAACTACGGTATGCCATGCAAGAAAGCCACCCCCCTTCCAAAAACTGACACGCAACACGCCCTGCTATCGAGTTGGAATAGTCTAAACCCGCGGGCTACGGACAACACGAATTACGTATTTACCGCTCAGAAACCGCAGCGTATGGAGACTTTCGAAAAACGCCATCTCGGGGGCTTCGACCAGATCGGTCCATCGCTCCGGGCTGGCCTCTTCACTCGGCCGAATCAGCCCAGCAGAAATCCGTCATGGTGCATGGATGACTGTTGAACTAGGGCTGGGCAAGAAAGCAAGCAGTGAGTGGCTTGTTTTAGTTTGAGTGGCGAAGAAGGGGGATGGGACACTAAAAATGAAACGAGAGGGGAGTCAAATATCCAAGGCATGTCATTTTGCTTGCTACGACGTCAGGGGTTGATTACGAGCACAGCCTTGCCGCGTCACAGAAATGGTTCGCCGATTTTTCAGCCCTATCCAGCTCTCTTCAAAGGATTCATCCTATTTTCTTCTTCTAATTAATTAATTATTCATCCTGGTCTACTTACTAGTTTTCTTCTTTCTTAGAGCAAGGGCGGAAGAAACCGGCTTGGCGGCTCCCAGACAGGAAAATGACCCCGAGAAGCTTTTATTTACACTGTATCTCAAAAGAGAAACTGAAACGCCGCCTAAAGGAAGCTCTTTGTAGTTGGGCCAAGCCAACGGCTTCGCTGAATCAGGAAACTAGACGGATCACGATACAAAAAGTCTTGTACAAAAGTAAATGGAAAAAGAAGAAAATAATGGCGGGTTCTATGATGAGATGGCGTGTTGCTTCAACGTTGCTTGCTGTACGATTCGACCAGTTGCGGACGCTTCGGATGCCATTTGCTGTTTATGGCAATTTTAGGTATGGCCTCATAAGCTGGCCTCTTCATGCGCTCGTATGTCATCAAGGCTTCTGGAAGACTTGTCGACCCACGATGGGCAGCTTACTGTACATACATACGTGAGTCTACTACCTGCACGGCGTTGCTGAGCGTATGACTTATACAAGTCAACGGCGTTGCGGAGGGTGGCCTCTCTTTTGCCACTTGTCAGCAAGCTCCTCTCATTCCGCCATACTTTCCGCTTTTGGGCCTCTGTCTAGCTACCTATTGTCTGCGTAGGGTTGCTTTGTAATTAGAGAGCACTTACTCGATCCGTATCTCGATGGAGCGAGATGAGAAGTATAATAACTAGTAAATTAATCATAGCATCAGGCTGACCTGACGCTGGCCCGGGCTCCCAGTTAATCCGACTTACATGGAGTCAGCGCACTTGTATGCACAACTGAGCAGATGGTTTTTTTATCTCCGGGATCGGAATCTGGCAGTGATTGTTGGCTTGGAAGGATTTCTGTCCTACATGTTAAACGAGTCTACCTGTAATGGTGTAACTCGTGTATGCACACCGAAAACAGTAAAACCTCGTCAGCAGAGCAAGGAGCTGTGCTAAGCAGCCGTAGTAAGCAAACGCTGGGCAAGCTGAGTCAACCAATGCCGGCATTACGGCAGAGCTCCGCGGGTTTAGTACGGCAGTGCCTTTGTCTCGGGAATATACATAAAGGTGCTATTCGATTCCTAACCACCTTTGGGTGACCGTTATGGGAGCAGCAGCAACACCATAAGCTGAGTATAGCAGAAGCCGGTGATGCAACGGTAGCCTTCCGTGACGAGGCAATACAGGAGCGGAACCTCTTACGGGCGCTCCATTAGCCGTCATTTCGCCTCCCCTTAGAAGGCAGCAGTCACGGTAGTTACCGAAGCTGAGGGCGTGTTGAATTTACATGTATTTCAAATTATTAATACTGGATGTCTACCGCCTTAATAATTCAGCGTATACTTGCCTAAAACGGCAAATGCAATGAGCTAAAGCACCGACGCCCTATACAAGATGCAGTAACCACTCCCTACTGTGAAAAAAACACTCAACAGCAGAATACAGTAATTGAATCACTAGTAGTAAGTAATGGTGCTAATTAGCAAGGCTTTGCCGAGCCCAAAGAACCCAAAATGGGCCAAAAAGGGACGCGGGATGGAGGTGGCGGCAGCTCTTTGGTGTCAAGAAAGTTTACAACGCCCAGACCACCAAAAACGTGGATGACGGTGTACACATAAGGCTGTTAGCAGCAGACTGAATGACAAAGAGCCGGAGAATTAGGCCATGCCGAAGAGGCCAAGAAAAGCTTCCTATGTCACTGCGTCATCGAATGGCAGTCTGGCCGTTGCAACCCACATTCCGTTCCAGAGAACGACAAAGGTGCTCTAGACGGCGGACCTTATTTTCAGGAGGCGTGCCAGAAACGCAACAACGTGCAATTAGAAAGCAGAAATTAACGGCCGCACGCCTTATTGCTTGGTCCGCAAAAGGGCCGTATAGAAAAGGCGTAACAGCATGGCAAAGAACTCAAAAAAGGAGATATACTGTAAGTGTCAGTTGTACAGTATGCTTGAGGCTGAAGATGTCATTGTGTCTTTGTCGCCTTACCATACAGACACAGCCTTGAGACAGGGATTATGCGACTTCCGCATCATTGAAACAAGCATTATTACTCGTCGATTGCGTATTCAATGGAATACGAGTGGTTAACACCAACTCATCCCCTTTGCGGCGGGTGATCTAGCATCTCATTGCCAACAACAGTCTCCTTCTCGGAGCCTGCCTTTCTGGGAAAGCTTGTAGGCGAAGATCTGATACCGTTATACGTAAAAAGGCTCTCAGATCTACAAACCTGCTCTTGCAAATGCCGTGCCGACAAAGCGTTGGGACATTGATTGAAAAATTTCTTCATCTTTGCATCCAAACAGGCTTAGCATGCATGCAACTCTGCCCTGCAACTCTTTCGAAAAGGGCATAATTAGCCCCAAGCTGACGGGCGTTGGTCCAGCCCTGCAGCTCGCTCTCGTTCCTTCGCTGAAGTCTTAAAACCGAAAAGGCCATGTAGACAGACCCTTTAAAAAAAAACGGCTTGAGGTCATTCGATGGGGTTGCTGTAGTGCTTACTTTAGCCCAGCAAACAGAGCCCGCACAATAAAAATTCATGCGTGGGCAGTTTCTAGCCCTCTTCTCGTTTGTTTCCCTCCCACAAGCAGTAATAAGCTTTTACCGTTTCTTGTCATAGATTGCCGCGTGGCATGTCAGTATCGTGTGTCTTTGTCTCTCTTGGTTTCGGGGTCCCGATGACCCCGTGCCGTCACACGCCCGATCTCGAACGGCACCGAACTTTTTTGGCTCCCGGTTTTCAGGGCTCCGGGAACCCCGGCATGGCCTCCGGTCTGGTTCACATCAAGCCCCGAGACGATGGCTGTATAGTTGAGGTTTGTAGTCTCTATAATGGAGACCAGAAGGGGGGGAAAGGTTTCTTAGTCGTCAGAGAAATACTCAGAAGAGAGGCTGCTTGTAGGGTGATACTTTTTTTTTCCTTTTTGTCATCAGGGCTCAAACATCCAACGCAACACGCCCTGGGAACCCAATTTACTGCTGCCTAGCGAGAAAAGTAATGAAGAGCTCCACGCCCGTTTGGTGAATTACGGTGTAGGCATTGCGATAAACGGGTCATCAGATGGTCGCGTCCTTTAATTTTCGGCGCATCTAGAGCGGGCGTGATATCTTCCGGCGGCCATTATCATCAACTCATCGGCACTCATTATAATCTGACGAGAAGATGTGTCTTTCCGTGCACGGATCTCTTGATGATGGAGGCTTTTCTCCGGGGGCATCGAGTGCGTGTAAGTGATCACCGGCTGGAGTATCTGGCCTCGAATGAGAGACCGATATAGCAACGATGGGCATATGTGATGCGATACACGGCATTCCAGAGTATACACATGGTAAAGAGCCTCTCTGCGGGTTGTGTGTGATTGGCGGTTGCTGTTTGTATACAAGCTCTCCCACAAGGACATATCTTTCCTGCCAAAGACACTGCCAAAGAATTAGCATCCTGCAGGCACCTTTTTGCTATTCCGCTCTAACATGCGATTTGCCCACTCGCTTTGGGTTACAAGATTCTAATCTGCCGGTGGGAGTCATGCGGGTCACGACCAACACGCATGAGCAAATCCACGTGTCTCACAGCCTCCTCATCCTTCATCTGCTCTTCCTCTTTGTGGCACTTTTGCCGACTGGATGGCGGCCCAAGGGAGATGGGATTTGATCTTTACCGAAAAAGAGATGAGAAATGAAAAAAATCGGGTAGGTGACAGACATTGTCTCAAAGCATTCCGGGGAGTCGATATAATGTTTCTTGCCCCCCCCCCTCCCCCTCCCTTTCTCATGACGGATATCGCGGTCCGAGGCGCTGAGAGAGTCATGGCAGAGACATTCGCAATCCACCGTAAAATTGGAGAGGCCTTTTTGACAGGACCACCGTAACCAGCGAGCCAGCACCGAAAGTATGACATAGGTACCTTTTTGCACTTTTGTAAAGGGGGGTTCGTTGAAAGACGGCTCTCTGCTTCTTGGTGTTTACTCTGCACAAGCCTAATTACTGGGTACTGTAGACTACATGTTCAGTCGACGGAGACGCATTGACGATACTATCTTAGCTGCACTTTGGTGAGTTGTAAGGATGCCAAGCCCTGTCACTGCTACTGGATTTACCCCTCAGCGTCCCTCCACGACCCAAGAATCTCTAGACAACTGAGGGGGGGCCCTTGTCTCTCTCTCGGCCTCCCCTAAACGGGAAGAGTTCTGGAAGCTTTCTGGAAGCGTTCGATGAGGGGGTGTGTAGAAAGAATGGTGGAGGTTGTGCGGGACCCATATCAGCTAAGCCCAGCAATTGGAGCAGAGCCAGGATTCCTTGCTGCTGTTGAACGGAGTCGGTAAAGAAAAGATGTTTTTTTTTTTTTTTGCTTGGCATGCAGGAAGCGATACTTCGTTTGGGACAGCATGCACACGCCCCCTTTTGGATCACGCTGAGATCTTTGCATAACAAGGCAAATGCCTCCAAGAACCTAGCCTGTAAGTTGGCGAGTTTGCCGTGCCGCAAGTCGGCGCGTTTCTCGCTAAAAAGGAACTCGGTGGCCCCTCGTTAGTTGGAGGCACGCATTTGTAGATGCGGGTATCATACTTGCTTGTACGTATATGTATACTGTAAGTAGATGCTATACAGGCATGGTGTCGAGATTCCTCCCTCCCTGCCCAAAAAGGGGGGCTAGCCCAGCCCGTGCCGATTATATGACGGCCAGCTAATAAGTGCTCCATGACTCGAGCCGCTGAGACCCATTTAGAAGACAGCACAGACAGCTCTTTGCTGGCTTGTCATCATTCAGATGGGCCCTTTTTCTTTCCAAAACCTCCCGCTTATTAGTTATGCCGCCAGCGAATACTGCACATGTATTACCACTAATAGTAATAATCAAAGCAACTCGCGGTCCTGTACCCATACGAGACACAGGCGGACGGGCGCATGGCGGACAGCGAATGTTTCTGCAGGCTGAGCTGAGCGGCCGAACCGAAACGACCGACCCTATCGCCGGCCCAGGCATCGGCTTTTACACATGTGCCGTCTGGTGGTGGCCGAGCTGTGAAGGGCTTACTGTACTCTACTAGGTATGTAATAGGCACCTCGCGGTGTTGCAAAACAGCGAGCAGCTTAACTTACATAGTATGAGAGGGAGCCAGTCGGCTGATCCTTGTGGCCTTTTGGCTGGATGGCGTGATTATATCAAACACATAAACGAAGCAGCATGGCTCTTCTTACATTTCTTGGAGTCGCACAACTAGAAGCCCAAGACAGTGTGCAGTGCATGTTGTGTATCGTGCATCCAGCCACAGGCAGGAAGGGCGTGCTTGTCTCTTCTCGTGCTATTATTCGTACGGCTCACCGGCCACGAGGGGATCTGCAGATGGGCACAAAGCCTCGTTGCTTGTGGGCTTTTCCCCTTAGTAACAGAAATCTTCTCCAGCAATTTGGTGCGCTGCCGTTACTCCGCGATGACACGAGCTCGACGACCATCTCAAGTACCCGTGAGGCGCCTTGCCCTGCCATGGGGTACCTTGACCCTGCGTACCGGGTTTCTCCCCCAAAGTCCTAGCGGGCGGGAAGGCGACGGCACATGGCTTTTGCTCTTGGCCGCCCTGAGAGTGGAGATTGTGAGGCGTTTGCCCCGCTTGGTGGCTTCTTGTCTTGATGCTGTCTCGTTCTTCGTACTTGTACAGTAATAGCGCTACAGAGTTGTCTATGTATCACTGTCTTTGTTTAGGAATCACTAACAAATCTTGAGGCCACAGGAGAGAGAGAGAGAGAGAGAGAGAGAGAAAAAGGCTCAGCGATTGAGTGAGACCAGAAGGGAAAAAAAAACAAAAACAACTGCCGAGTTGCAGTTGCAGCCTCGAGTGACAAACAAAGCCTTGGGTCATACCAGTGACGATTAATGATGACCGATGACATAGCGAGGCTGTCTGTTCGCTCGCCCTGTTCGCAAATTACTGCTCTGAACGGCAATGGCATTATGCAACAAGTACCCAAGAAACCAAAACACATGGACAGGCAGTCTAAGACACTGCTAACACAGCCAGGCATCCGGTCTCTCTGTATGCTTGTCCAAGCAGTTGGGTATAGACAGCCCAGGGCAGTCCACGAGGCGGATACTAAAGGTTCCTAGACACAAAGTACCTCTTCCAACCACCATGCCAGATCCCATCCTAGGCTTGAGACCTCCTAGCGCCGGGCTTCACTTACAAGTACAAGTACCAAAGGGGTCGCTCGGTTACCGGCCGAGCCTGCGATTCTCGCCCCTCCCTGGGAGGTGGCAGTGCCAGAAATGATTACTCCTACTATTTCCCTTCTCGTGGCGTGTCTGGCTAATCGATATTTTCTAACTGAATTTTCCGCCTTGCGCAAGGGAATCTATCCATGGAGGACACGGGGCTCTCACATGGGCGATTTTCTCCGATGCTTGGCAATTTTCAGTTCCTGGGGAAGCAGACCAGACCGGCCCAGTCCATCTCATCTCACATGTGGTTGGGATATCCGAACTCCGTACAGTACAGTACTATTCTCGGCATTCGCCGGCCTCTAACCAGAAACGAGATAAGCAAACTGCTGCTATTGATGTGGTAAGCGGCATTGGAGATGCCAATTTGTTTTGTCGCATTGCCGCATTCAGAACACCACGAGATGCCAAGCCGGAGGGATATCCCACTTGCTTCTCCTAGCTAGGTCTTCGTCTCCAGATCAGCCTTGTCGGGATCATTACAAGCATACAGCGTAAGTCAGACCACCTACTTCTCGGCCACACCCACTTCTCGGCCACCTCAGCGTAATTGATCAAGATCATAGGCATAGGAAAAAAACAACAACTCAACAGCATCGCGATCAATTTTTATGTTGTTTTCTTTTATTCTAGCTGAAATACATAGCAAAGATCTTCGGATTCAATAAATTCGACCTCATCGGCGGCCTCAGCGCGTTGTCTTTCTTCTTCTATCTTCTTCTTTGTATTCATAATCTCTTCAATCCTAATAAATCGACTATTCGGATTTTCTTCTACTTTCTACTTCTTTTTCAGTCAGAAGCTATCAACTTGACGCTGCAGATTGCGAATCTTAACCTCTGCCGCCGCCTCTGTGGTGTTTTTATAGTCCAGTTGCTTTCCAACCTTCCGTAATAGCAGCCGAGTCCTCAGCAACTTAACATTAATGGATTTTATGACTTTTCTAACATCTTGTAACCACTGGGGGGTATCAAATTCAATAAAACTAACTTCCTTCTTCTTCCTAGCTGCTGACTTTGACTTCTTTAGCGTTATTATGACTTTTGGGGGTTCTGGAATAACTAGTCGACTCATCAACGGCTTAGCCATATTAAGAGGCCATAAACCGGATCCTCGCCAGCCTACTTTTACATTTTAACTTGTTAAGCCTTGTATCCTAGCTTTGTGATAACATTCAAGGAAGATTCTCTTGCCAGCGGGCGTTATATTATTGCAATCTTCATATTTAGATAGAGCTTGACGGTAATATAACTTAACGGGCGAAAAAATTAAGATATCAAGAGGCTAAAGGACGTAAGAGGTATATGGCAGCAGAAATAGTAAATAGATGTTATTTTTAAAGCATTCCCACATAAAATCGTCAGTACAGTGGCTGCCATAGCCATCAACAATAAGTAACCATTTTAAAGGCGGGTTAGGTTAAGTTTAAGGAATAAAGATCTCTTAAAGCCACCACAAAGCAATATCATCGTTAATCCAGCCTTTCTCAGTCGCCTTAAACGCCCAGCCAGCTAAAAATTCAATTTCATTAGGAAACCATTACTGCTAAACCATCAAGCCCTTAAAGATAACCAACAGTAAAAGGATCCAACCTATAGCTAAGATACACTCAAGAATTATAGTCCAACATCGCAATCCAGGTTGCTTCTTCATAATAGCTTTCCTTTCTACGTAACCGAGCACTAGCCCATTGCTGCCACGGCCTTCTAGGATCCCAGTCTCATCCATATTATAACAATATTGCCCAAGGATGTCCTTAACATCAGGAAGATCTTAAAACTAAAAGAAATCCTTTATCACATTAATTATAGCTCCATTTAAACAGCAGGAATCTATTGGCTTACCTCTGACGGTCCTAACTTCAGGATTTCATCTTAAAAATCCTTCAATCCAGTGTTTTCCTAGGGGTTGATCATCGCCTCCAGCTTTAACAATCCTTATAGCGAATTCTTTGACCTGATGGTGCGTTGGAGGGAGGCCTAGGTTAGTCTAAACTAGAATCCATTGAACGAGATTGTATTCTTGATCTTTAAAAAGGCGTTGATAAGATTCGTATGCCTCAGATCTTGCCTGGCGACCGTTTAAACGCGACTGCAAGGTTGTACAAGGAATTCCCCATCGCTGCGCAGCTTTTCGTTGTGATATGCCGTTTTCAACGTCTTTTAATGCGGAAGAAATAGCATTCTCAATAGAGTCAGTCATTGCCTTCAAGAAAATATAAATATATTAAAATTTGACCTAAAATTGAATAAGAAATTGCAGTTGAGACATTTTGCGTTGTTGGTGTTGAAGGGAAAAGGCGGTGGCCGAGAAGTGGGGGTGGCCGAGAAGTAGGTGGTCTGACTTACAGCACTAGATGGTCCAACTGCTAGGGTAAATTGCTGACAGCAAGAAAGAATGGCATTAATGACGACGATGATGCTGCTGATGACCACCTAGGAGGGGGGGGGGGGGGTGTATTCCTAATGCCTCATAACTAATAATACTACTACTACTCCTAGCCCATATCGAACCCGAAAGCGCCAGCAGCATCCCCCATCCCCATTTCCATCTAAATCCCATGCCTCCGGTGACCATCCCAGAAACATGCTACCCGTCCCAGCACAAACCATGCTGCCTCCGAAATGATCATCACGGCAATATAAGCAAAACAAGAGTGTGTGAGAATCGCGTTGCTTTTTTCTTTCCCTTGCATCTACATTTTCGGGTAAGCCTCCGAGCTTAGCCCACCCAAGCCGCGATGGAAACGCGAAAGAGCGAAGCCACGGGAAGAAGCGTGAGATGAAATGATGAAGCAAGTTTAAAAAAGGAAAGCCAAAAACCTATCCAACGAATCAATGTGACCCCTTCGTATAGAAGACGAATCAGCGGCTAGAGATTCAGCTATCCCGATCTACGATGGCGCTACTTCTTACCAGGGGCCCCATTTCTTTTCTCTCTCTCTGTCTTTTCTAACAATACCGATGTTTGAAGCGTCATCACACCAGTCCCTTGGCCCCAGTCTTTTTTTTAAACTTGTCCCTTTTTCTGCCTGTGAAACCTTGTGTGTAGTAAGTAGCGCGCGCTCCCCCTCGAGGATGTTGGAAAAAAGCCATGTAACAAAGATCACAAATTAAAAATACATAAGCATCAAGCCATGCGTTGGGGGAGGCTTGGTGCTAGATTCGAATGGCTGTACAAAAACAATGAAACAAGCCCAGGGGCGTTTCGCACAAGACGGTACCGGCGTGTACCTTTACTCACTTACACTATGACAGTATTATACTGGCCCAGAGACCATCATCATACACCCCCCGCCTACCGACAGCCCGAATATCCGGGCGTCATTGTTATTTTCAGCCGCAGGGCACGCGAAACAGTAGACCGAAAAGCTCAGCTTGCCGTCCCCGTAGTCACTCCCCCTCCACTATTGGCCCAAGGTTTGGGGTGAAAAGGACCCTCGATGACCCGCGATATGAACGATGCTTGTAAGGCTGACCCCTCCAAGAACCAGCCTCGCGAGTAGTGAACGCAGCCCTACCAGAGCTTGCATGACTCCTACATCGAGCTAGCGTTGCGCGTTCCTCCTTCGCTTTGAATGCCTGTTTTGGAACCTCCCTGCCAGGTATTGCTATTCATATGATGATTCACGACGACAAAAACTCATGAAAATCCCTTCCATTGCGTAGTGTCTCATACATTTACCATAAATCAATTTGTAACTTACAAGCGTATAATAAGTGTGACTCGGAGGCTGTTTCGCTACGGAGCAGAGCTCCGGGATATTAATTAACCTTGGCGGTATGCAATATAACTTACATGCCCTTGTCTTTGCCACCTGCTGCAGGGTGCCGAATTCAACGCCAGGCCAAGCTTTCTTTTTTTTTTTTTGTCACATCTTATAATTGACAAACGACCACGGAGGGGAGTGAACTGAGGTGAAGGCTCATTAAATTTGCATTATACGCAAGCACATATCACTCCCGGTGCATAGTTTGCCTATATCACCCATTTACCTCGTACGCTGGCTGGACTAGGTACCTACACAGTAGGATTCGCCTATCTTTTTTTGGTAACTTTTTTTCCATCGCTTTAGGGCTTAATATCCGAACCCTGCTGGGGTAAGACTTGAGAGAGAAGAGAGGGTAGATGAACAAATGACAACAAGGCAGATCTATTAATTAAAAAAAAAAAGGGAAGCAACGAAAGAAAAGAAGCCCTACGATGAATGCTACCCTACCAACGTCACCTGGCCTTCCCGGTTGGACGATCTCACAGACTATCGCACACCAACAACATGCAGGGCCCAAGAGCAGAGAAAAGCATCTCCACATATAAGGTACTAATAGATACCATCCAAACTTTTTTTATTTTTATTCCTTCAGCTCCTGATAGCTTGAGCTGAGCCATGGAAAAGATGATCCCCCTTATTACACTCCCTCCCGTATTCCTTTAAAACGCGATTGTTAGCTTTTCAGCACGTAAGCTCTTGTTGTTGCGCTAAGCCGCTCAGCTCGGCTTCAGCCCCAACGAAAATCCACCTGCCGAGAAACGCCACGAACAAGTTTTGCCGTATCGACTTGTAAGTAATAATTTAGGGAAGGGGGGTGGTTAAATTAGATTACATATCCCCTCTCCATCTCTCCATCACATCGTATTGGCCCCTCCAAAAGACAAATTTAAAAAAAAGAAAAAAAGAAAGGCACTCTCACTCCCCATAGTTTTGGGTTGGAAATAGTCCGGCTAAGCACGTGTGAAATAAACGAAGTGGGCATTTGCCCTACAGCCCAGCCCAGCCCAGCCCAGCCATGCTCTGAGAACGTGGATATCCGCAAGAAGAGGGGAGAAGAAAAAAACGGCGGTGCGGGGGATGAGCTGCTAGCATTTACTTGCCCAAACAAGGCCGCACGATTAGTATTAGCTGTAGCTGCACGCCCTTTTATCAGCTATTAGGAAGCAGAGGGCAGAATCAAGTTTCCCCTTTCGGGTCCGAGACAAACCCCGAAGCCGCGCCGGTTTAGAGAGTCTCGCTCTTAATCTTTTTGCCTTTTTTTTTCTTCTTCATTCTCCCTATCTTGTTACCTATATCGGGTTTTTGCTTTCGACGGATGGCTAAGACGTATAGGGCGCAGAATCGATGAGCAGCGCCAAGACATTCGCCTACCAGTATAAGTAATCAGGTAACCCTTTTCGTCGCGGGATATATGCCTCGCCTTGGCATTGCCACATGCAGATATTTGTACGAATCTCATATGGTAGAACGCAAATACGCCTAGTAGGCCCATTTACCGCCTACCGAGCGCCATCCGGAGTCAATTGCTGTTCGAACTTGCGCGAGGCTTGCCTTTCAGCCCAAGAAATGTCACTTCGCAAATCCAAGCCCTGTGGGACTTTTCGTCATTAGACATTGGACTACTCTTGAGCACTAAGATTGATAGCAGCAGCGTCCATCTTTTTTTAGGTTAATGGTGGAGATAGAAGCGGAAACAGAGCAGCGCAACTAGGAACAGCGGTTCCAACTCAGTTTTTTCAGTCTCAGCCCACCGGTAGGCTTACCTATGTCTCTGCTGCCGTTTAGATTTCAGCCCGTCGGCGCGCAATGGCCCTGTAACAGGCAACTATCGTCAGACAAAACGACGGATGCTTACTTAGCCAGCCAGCCTCAAAGTGTGGGATACTCTTTATTGTTCAACTTACGCAGCCTGTGAAGTCAATTGGGATATCACCACATTATCCTACGCCACTTATCACTTAAAGAAAAAAAGAATAATATCCCAACTTACAGTAGATGAATGATTAAACGATCGGGGTCAATGAAGCTGTGTGAGCCTTACCTTTGGTAGACTAGCCCAAGTCCTCTCATCCTCTCTTTTTGTCCACCCCTTCGAGTCATTCAATGTTGCTCATTGCTCGCTTGTACCTTTTTGTCTCGGCCCAATAACGCAATACCCCCCTTTGATAAACTCATACTACTAGGCTACAAAATATTAAAGTAAAAGAAAGCTCGTACCGTCAACGCACTTGGATGCTTCCTTTCCCATCCCATTAGTAATGGCCCCCTGCCGCTGTACAGAGCGATGCCACTACCGCCACCATCGCCAAACAGGCTCTTAGTAGCACCCTTGTAGGTAGTCGTCGTAGTACATACATATTCTTGAATGCGCACCTCTAGCTCGATTCCGACTCGAGTATGGAGGAAAACATCGACAAAAATACGAAAAGGGCTACTAGTGGAAATGGATAAACCACCATTGAGTCGTACTCCTTGGGTCCTCGCAGGATGAACCGAGAAGTCGAGAAAAAAAAGGACCAGGGCGTGCATGTCCGAACCCGTCCGGCCTGCCGCCTCCTCTCCCGACACATCCTTCTTTTTATGCTTGAGTCTTTTTTTCTCCTTTGGGATTCAATTTGTACAGGCAATTCCATAACCCCTCCTTGTAGTGTAGAGGCGTGGTGAGGCGGTACTTACAAATCATCCCCCCCACGACTCATTTCCATTTGGGAAGCGTCCCTACAACATCACCCTCTCCAGCCTTCACCACTTATACAGCTTACTCATGAGCAGCATACACAGCCAGTCACGAGTACCTACTGTCTGACCTGACCCATACCCGCACTCGAACCCGACAGTTTGGGTCGCCGTTTAATAAGAGGGGCCCTAACCCTCCGATGAGTCGAAAGACATGTATACTAATGCCTCAAAGTAGCATTTTTTTTGGGAAGAGACGGACAGCAAATTCGGAAGCATGCTTAGAGATATGGGCCGACGCTGTGCCGGCGTTACATTCAAGGCGGGAAGATGCTCCATTTTCGCAAAGGATGGAAGGATTGAGGGGCCGTCCTCATCGCTCGCGCCCCCTAGGGACTGGAACCCTTTTCTCATCTCCGGAACGGGGGACCACGGAGCGCCCCATCCTCCGTATAAGCATGCCGGCATCTCGTCCACTGCCCAGGTCAAGCGATCTACTCACGAGGAGCCCTGAAGTGAGATGTGACAGCCGTCCAAGCCCAATAGTGTACGAGATAGGTCGATGGAAGTGCAAGCTGCCTTCTCGCGCATTTGCACGCCAACGCCAGTTAGTTCATCACTCCCGTCTCGCGTGCGGAGTAATCCCGCATGGGATGTCGCCTGTTAGAATCGAAAGCTTCCGTTAGCACGTCGTTTCTTCTCCGTTTAGCTGCTGTAGCGTGCGGAGCAGTTTGTGGTAGCGCAACCCCATGGACCACGACATACTAAAGCACGAGTACAGTAGGTATGCCCCAACAAGGAGCCCTACATACCAAGGACCAGCCAACACGTCCGAAGCTACCCTGCATCTGTTCTGGATTAGCATGGTAAATGAGTAACCACACCATGCATGCCGCATCTGTTGGTTGATCAATGACGCGAGTAGGTAGTATCGTATGAGGTTCTTTTGCTGGGCTGTTCATTCTCCCCGTTTCTTTTTCATCCCGAATCATAATTCCGTCTGTCGTCGGACGGCGTGTAGCCGAAGAAGACGTATATCTACAAATAGATTACCAAAATCAGACAGTAGTAATGAGGACTTCTACTACCAATTTGAGGCAATCCATACGAGAGCCCAAATTTCGGACTGTGGTGCGTTGTAATTGACGCGTATGGGCATTATAGTTAAGCGAGGTTGAAAGGAAAAAGATCCGAACCGAGTCTGCCCATTATGCCAAATCGCAAACCTCGATATACGGCCATGGAAGCGAAATCATACTCGCACGCCCATACCACACAACCTGGCAAATCCAACTCAAATGGGCTCATGGGAGAATACCGAAAATTGTCCACCTGGGACAGCACAGAATGAGGGGCCTTGGTGTCACCATTGGATTCAGGGTCCGCATGAGCCAGAGTGACTGTCAAGATGTCATCTTCATTACCGTAGGGCAAGAAAAAAGGAGCCCAGATTATTCCCGGACATACCCTTCTGCGATGTAAATCCTTCCCGCGGGAATCTTTGCAAGCGAACCCGACGGAACTCGACAAGGTTGCTCGCAGGCCACATGCTTGTACATAGTAGGTACTATTAGATTAGATGCTGTCGTATAACGTGGCAGGATTTTCTGGGTTGGTCCTTTCTGCCCCTCGCTGGCCCTACTAGTATATACTGCTCGGTATCTTTTTGCGCATGCCAGATGCGGTAGCCTCTGCGCCCCTTGCGTCGGATAGCAATGATGAAAATCGGCGCTTTTTTTTCTCTCTCTCTCTCTCTCTCTCTCTCTCTCTCTTTTTTTTTTTCTTTCTTTTTTTTTGTTGTCTCCGCCTCACGGAAAAGCTATGAAGATTTGCAGCCCGGTCTGATACTGAGAGAGGTAACGAGTCAAACAGTATATAACCGTCTGAGTGTTGGCCATCTCCCGGGTGGACAGCTCTCTCTCATACTCGTACAGTATGCATCGCAACATATATACGGTAGCGGGCTAGCATATCGGGCTGTGCTGAATAAGTATGAGCAAGGGTGTACCGCTCTAGACGCTTCCAAAACAGGCAGCAGTTTTATGCCATGGCAATCGAGCGAAGCAGCTTTGTAGTCCTGGCCATGGCGTTGGCCACAGAATCCCACCGCTGAGGTTCCTGCTTACAGTAGCCCCAGCCCTTCCTGCCTCAAGACCTCTTTTTTCTCCAAGAGACAGCCCATCCTCTCAGTCTCTCAACTGGAAATGAGAGCCAGATAGCTAGCTGGGAAAGGGAAAGCGAGCTATGCGAGGCGCTCTTTGCGCGGAAACAAACCAAAGGGGTAAACAGGCAAGCAGTTGCGAGAGTGCCAAGGCGGTCGCTATTCCGCTGGAGCTTCAAATGCTATTATAGTGTTGCTCACCTTCAGCCCTGTGGCTGCTGGCCCTACAGCCGCGCACTTACAGCCGCGCGCACTCATGCACCCCCCTTTGGGTGCACAAAGCGGAAGCCGAGAAGACAAAATCGGAAAAGTGAGGAAAACTGTTGTTAGCAGTCTCCTCTGCCGTCTAAGCCCAGGGAATGGAGCAGCCTCTGCCATGGCCGCCAGCCAATCAGCCGGGTCTGTCATATTGGCTCCCTCACACGCCCCGAGGCCCACCGGGAGCAGAGTGTCTAGTACAGTACTAGTACAGCTCGGGACAAGAAAAGGCCAAGGGGAGTACGAAGTACTTGCTGGTACCAAGTCGAGTTAGCAAGGGCAGCGACATTGCCTGCTAGCTCATGTACGTGTGATCAATCTGTCGTAGGCACGAGCTCGAGTCTCCATCCTGCAAAGCCCTACAGCAGGGCTGCTTTAACTCGATTGGGTGAGAGAATAGGCCTAACCCTCATCGACGCAGATTCGCCCCTCTCATCTACTGTAGCCGGAGAATGCTTGGAGGGGCTGAAGCCAGGGAGCTGCGGCGAAGGACCTATCAGCGTGGTCCACCCCCAGGCTCGGACCCGAGGCATTCTCGTCCACATCCTTTGTCCGTATAGATCGGCCTAAGGCTTCATGCTTGCGGCACGGTTAGTGCCTAGCCAGCTGGACTATTGTTTGGGTAGGAGCAAACGCTTCCTAGAAGAAGTCATCACGACAAGCCAAGGGGTAGAAGAGAAACACAAGGCATACGCACACGCAGCGAATGAGAAACATAACAGGGAGCCACATGACCGCCATCTCCTGCGCCAAAATCATCCTCCCAAAAGCGCCCAGCCGAGATTGGTACTTGTCTTACTCACCCTCATTACTGCCGCCCCTTTGCTGATAGCTCAACGCCGTACAACACGTTATTTTATAGTGCGCGCGCACATCCGGTCAAATTCTCCGTCGAAATCCTTAAATTCAACCTCAGCTCGGCTTTAGGGAGCTGGGCAAGGGCGGCAGTTTGAGAGATTCCGTAGACTTTAATCCGTTTATGGCATGAAGCTCATGCCGCTTTGGGCCTCCGTCTCCGCAAATTTGCCTCGCTGCTTATCAATAGGCTTAGACAGTAAGTTGGTAGGGCATGTTGTCAGAATACCCAACTCCGTCTCAGCTCACCATTTGATGCGAGTCAAGATCCAATCACCGTGGCAAATCTTGCCAGCGCAATGCCATCATCATGCCTCAAATGCGACCTGGTTGTTGCAACCATCCTCCAGGACGGCAGACGCACTGCGCAATTGCCTGCATCCCATCCCATGCAGGCAGGGAACTTGTCGAGAAACTCGTTAGTCTGCCACGCAAGAATCCAAGCCACACACACCCGATAGCGCATAATCGCCTCTAAGCCTGGAATGGGATAATATGCCGGGCTGCATTGTTATTAAACTCCCCGAATAGGCTGGACAACGCTTTCTGCTGAAAGAAGTATGAACCAAAAAAAGCTGGCAAGAGCCCAAAACTGACCCAAGCACTTACATGGTACTGCAAAGCTGCCCAGCTCCTCTGCAGATGGCAGCGCCATCAGTTGACAAGCGCAGTCTGACTAGCGATAACTAGCGAAATAGTCCTTCTTGCGCCCGCGGCTCGACGTCTTCACCGCTGCCAGAAGCCTTCCTTCAACGTGTGCTCGTGGTTCAACGGTGGCTCGACAGTGGTTCGATGGATGACAACGAGTTGATCTGACCTTTGCCCACAGGGTGTGCAGCGCTCGCCTTACCTCCCAGCCGCTGTCTCATCTCTCAGACTTCGGCTGCCCACAGTAGGACCGACGTGCACAGAGTACAGTAGACCTAGACTAAAGATCTTCAGGGGGTATCTTGCATCGGAAGGGATACAGCAGGCGATCTGACGCTAGGCAATCTGATTCTCTGCATTGTGCTCCGTACCATGGAAAACAGAACGAGACGTATAACCCAGTCCCAAGGGCCGAGGGATTCTGGCCAGCCATGGCATTTCCGCACTCCAACATGCCAATGCTAAGCGATCGGAGAAGATGTACACTTGAAGATGCACTCTCCGTTGCACGCCCCCACATACTTCGGACCGCATGGGGCTTATCATTCTTTTCCCAACCAACTTCCCATGCCCACCTGAAGCCCTTAGTTGACGGGGCCATGGGAGCTCCTCAAGGGTTATTTTAGCAATACATAACATGTGGGGAACCCCAAACTTCATATCGGCATTGGTATCCTTTTCCTCCCTATAAATCATAGGCTAAAGCTGGTGCGGTGCAGGCCCGTGATTCTCCCTAATTGCCTGTATCGGCTTAGTTCTCAGACATATCGACAGGCCGCCGTCTAGAATGCTTCTAGCGCTCCTCACTAAGCCGTATCCCATCTAGCCTGTACATCGGGTTTGCCAGATAACCGGGCCATGCTGTCATTCTTCGCCCGCTGTCGTCACGGCTGTCTTGACTTTTGCGTCCTAGTTGCCACTTGAAACGCGGTCCCTTCCGCGAATCCTTTGCGTCGCATATACTTGTACTTGTAGGACACACGTGTACTTGGCGGCTTGCCTTTACCTGTGTCTGAGTGTGGAGTAGCGCTCTATCCTGCTGCACTCGCTAATACGCACCCCATTGACAGGTAATCTCGCCGGGAAGCTGGCGTAATGCAGCGTCGATGGCCTCATGACTAATACCACCGTCGGCTGTTGACTAACACCACCGTCGGCTGTTCATTTGTCGAGAAAAGGCCATTCGCCGCTTTGCCGGACTCGTGATAGTCGCTTGTCTTTCATCTGAGGCAGAAGAATTTTGTTTCAGCCGCCATCTTGCCCTAATCCAACCCAGGTGTTCCCGGATGAATGATATTATAGAGCTGGCGGCGGGGGGAGGGGCGGCACACCTGCGCCGGCAGTTGACACGGCGTGCACCCGTGGCGGCGGCTTTCAAATCGGTCGTCGGAGCACGGGACCCTCTTTTTATTGTCTTCGGACCGTGAATACATACGAGTGTGCGAATAGGAAGCGGCCATTGACATCGAAAAACGGGGCCTTTGCGTCAAGCGGCTCCATTCTTTTCCCTTTGGCTCCCAAGATAGAGCCTGTTCCTGAGAGCTGTGGACCGGGCTACGGGGACCTCGACGACATCCCAGTCGCCGACCTCCCAAAACACTTCATGAGATTTGCTTTTGTATTGCATCTTTGAGTTCACATTTCCGGGTCTTCGCCATGTAAGACGCGGCGCGCTCCCAGCCCAAGTCCGCACTCATGATTATTCTTTGCGGGCGCCTCTGGACTCCATCAGCATGTGCACTGACTAGGCGTGCAAGCAGCATTCGAGGCGTACAATAGCGTCATGGAGCAACATGCTAAGGTTGCCATACTGGGCGGGCCGTGACTGTTGCGGGCCCTGCATGCTCTCCTCGTTGCACATCCCCTGATTTTTAACATCAACAAGGGGCATGCCATTTAGGCAGACCTTCTCACAGCCCTACGGACAAAGCTGTGACACAGGAGGCGCACGCGCACGTTTTTGGTGGTGGGGAAGCGTAAATGATAGTTCGCGCCACTTTTCAGAGTCTCCGAGAGCTGCCAGGGAACCTAACCGCTCCCTTGGTGCATCTTGTTTCTTCATTGATACCGTACCCTGTTGCATAATCGCCCGGGGCACCGGCCTATCCGGTCTTTCATCTCGACGCTTGTAGTCTTAGCCGCAAAAGGAACCATCTCATTTCACAGACAAGAACAAAACCAGAAAGATGTGATGCGTCGCTTTGCTCAACACATCCTGACTCGAGAGCTCTCCACATGCTTCCGCTCTAAGAGGACACCGCAAGGAAAACTCCCGTCTCCCTTCGTCCGATCGTCCGGAAAAAAAAAAATTTACTTCAGGAGATGGTGAATCATTCAAGTAGAAACCGGTATCTTTTTGCCCAGCCGTAGGAGTTACACGCAGGTCACTCCCGTTTGTGTTTAGCGTGTCCTTCAGCCTTGTGAATCTCTCCTGGCGCAGGCTAGCCTTGATATGGTAACTGGCCAGTCTTATCATTTCCCGACAGCCCGACAATAGACTGCAGGCTTCTGGAAGCTCAAGCGGAAAACACGGCCGTATTCTGTAAGTGCTTATGTTGATTAACTTTGCTGCTCTCGGAGACTTTTCTTTCTAGATGGATTGACTGATGATGAGACTACTGCCAGGCAATAGTACTCGGAGATCTCGGTCGGCCCAGTTGCTGGCGTCAACAAACCAGTATGGTGGCAGCTTACCCGGGGGCGTCATAGTCATATGCTACCCAATCAGATGAACAGTACCGTCTACATTGCGTATTCCTAGTAAAAGGCAGTGATGGGTCTGTAACTGGATCTCAAGGCTTTTCGCATTCCTAAGCCTCGTATTCCTTGCCAGCGCTTTCACCAAAATAGACTTGGTAGAACGAGCTATTCTTTGTATGAGTTATGTCCCCTCCCCCCTCTTACCTCGGTATGGGTGGGCGCGGGTTGCTCAAAATCGCCTATGGTTATAGCATTGGAGGGAGACTGCATGTAGACCTAGCAGTATCAACGCAGAGTTGCGTCTGCAACAAGTAATTGACTGCTGCCGCTTAGTTGCCGCTTCGGCGCCGTGACAAGCTAGCGCGGCTAGTGTTGTCAGGCAAATGAGTCTGTTCTCAAGAGAGCTCTGCGGTTAAGAAGCGCATTTGAGTGGGTCACTACCCGTAGCCTGCCAAGATTGACGGAAGAATCCGTCCCCCTTTCTTTTCTCCCTCGCTTCCTCGACTCATGCCAGCGACGGAGTGCTGCAACGGCCGAGAATTCAGGCCGCTCCGTTGATCTCGCTGTTAAGGAAGCCGCAGCAAAGTAAAGACATACAACTAGACGCAGAGCGTGTCATGTATCGACTTTTGTCGCAAAAAAAAAGGACTTCATCAGAGTTATCATAGCACACCCCCCTTGTCGCCTGCTCTTGGCTGTCGGCTGGGAGAGTCATGAAGCGTGAATTAATTTCACTCTTCATATGCTATCATATCAAGTGCGGTCCGGCGCTTGTTGAGCCTTCTTTATGGCGGGGAAAGTTGCCCTGGCCAGCCTCGTCCCACCTTTTATCTCTCGTTGGCGAATATGGCGATTAAAATTGGCGATGGCCACTCAAGGAACGATTGGTTGAACACGGGATTAGGCACCTGGCCCTGCTGGCTCTTGTAAGGCTGAGTGACGACGAACGGCCGACTTGCATGCATCGTTCGTCAATGCCGCAGGGCAAGGCATTGCCCTGCTTATCCCGCCTAAGCGAGTGGTGGTCCAGGTTACATAGGCGTTTGCCATCGTCTCGTATTCCCCAAACAGTATGACATGGCTTGGAGCCTAAGCCTTACCGTGTATACGATTGGCCGTTGTGCTCTCTCTACTTCGCCTTATAGTACTAGTTGTTGTTTCCGCAAAGCAACTTTGCCAGCTGGCTGATGTTATGAGAAGATCTGTGCAATGCCTTGAATTGCCGACATTACATCCCGTGTATGCTGAATGGGCTAGTGCCCCTTGCGAGGGTCAGTTAGTGGATGATCAAGACTTCCTGATCAGCAGCTTGAATTCCGTACCGGAACTGTTGTGGTTGGCAACTTCGTAGGTGGTATCATCGCCTCTGAGAAGCACTGAATAGGAATGCATATATATCATAAGAGGTTAGGTGCATGAGTCCATCCGCAGAAGCTCGGAAACTGTTGATAGCCATGCTGTAACACAGATACCTACTAGTAGCCTGACGAGGCTTTCGATGGTACATACAGTACGCTCAAAACTGCAAGATGGTGGGGAAGTGGCTTTGAAGCAGCCTTTGCCGTCTTCATCACGTGATGAAAATCTTTCTCTTTGCATCGGTATAATTGTACATGGATATCAGAAAGTCGTTCACTCCAGCTTCTCTTGTACAACTTGGTCGTCATTTTCATGGGGGGTTTGATCTCGTCTGTCTCTCTCTCTCTCTCTCTCTTTTTTTTCTTTTTTCTTGAGGTAGTTGCGAGATGCAACAGGATTAGGGAATTGGTGCTCACCACCTGTACGGCCCTAGCCCAGATACAGTGCAATATTCCTTTGGCGTCGGTAGCTGCTTCGCCTTGTTGACAACTGCTTGATTGAATCCAGCGTTGTTATCCATTGAAATTGTGGAGTAGTATAATTGCGTATCATGTCTCTTCTTCTCCTTCATCGGTCGAGCTGAGCGGTGTGATGGCTGATGAAAAGCTAATGACAAGGCTGGTGATCTGGCCAAGCAGTACGGAGTAAATCTGCAGCATTCGCCATAGTCCGTGCGTCGGATCCGGCGACTAGCAAAGCAGTCGAAACCCACAACTGACCAGCCAAGTGTTTTTCGGTGGGTTAGTATTAGTCCTATACGCCAGCTAGTAAGCAATGGGCTGCAAGGATAGATAGAGCTAGCACTTATAAGGCCCCGGGGAAGTGCTGTCCACGGAAAATCGTTGTCGGTGCTCACGCTGCAGAATGCATGGATAATGACAAGTGGCGCTCCCTTGCTAAGTGATTAAGTAGAGAGCTGAGCTTTGGGCTAGAGTTGGGGCGATTCAGCCCTCCAAGGAGTAGAAGTGCTCATGCGTAGGCGGACCGGTAGGGCGCAGACACCATTATCATTTTGGGATGGATAGCGGAATCTGTTGCGTGGAACTGCAGGCCTACTCGGCTCCGCCCAGCTGAAGATATGCGCGGCTTGACAGGTTGAGAACTGACCACGTTTGATTACTTATACCATCATGAGCAGTGCGGAATTTCGACACGCCTTTGCAAGCCACAAAGGCGCTGAGGGCAGGGATTTCCTGTTTTCTTTTTTTTTTTTTTTTTCGATTCTAGTCCACGGAGATTGCGTAGGACGCGATCCGGAGTCTCGGAGCTGAGAGCTAGCACCATGTTCTCAGCGTCGAGGGCAGTGGCACAGGATTTCGACGGAATAAATCGAGGCGAATCACGGAGTACTGCTGAAGGTTTTAGCTTGGAGCAAACAAAGAATTCGGTATGCGCAGGGACACGACTCCACGACTCAACAGCGAGAGGCATCTGCACATAGTAATTTAACATCGACAGTAAGGTATGCTTTGGAGGAGATATTGTAGATACTTGGCGGTAACAGCTATGGCGCGGCGCGGTTGGTGTGGAGTTTTGATAGGAACTTGCTCTTTCCCAGCTTGTGCAGCATTTGGGGTACGGTACAATTTACTCGCTATCGCTGACCATCAAATTTGCCTATTGCAGGTAACAAGATCCTACAATTAGCGTAGACCAAGACGCCATCAGGCGGTTCCCAGTACTAACGAAGCCTGGCAATCAGTAAACATGGCAAGTGCCTTAGCTCCCTGCCTCAGGCGACTTGCCCTTCTTCGGTTTGAGCCATCTTCGCCTTGAGTGTCTCCTACGCCAAAGTAGCATCTCCAATCTCGACACCTCTGTTGCGTGCGGCGCAATTCTGCATCTCCACCATGTGCCATAAACAGCCTCGCGTTGGCCTGGCGCAGGCGGTACCGAGTGCCGGCCAAGCTGTCGAGTAATACAGCCCAGGCGGCTAGCCTTTGGCGCTGGACTACCTGCTACTACTGGATAGTCGCTGGCACTACTGCTATGCTTCACGTCAGGCTTGAAGCGTAGAGAGCAACGATCTCCCGCAGATCAGCACGACACCTGGTTCGGGGCGGCCACTGCTAACGTCAGAGTTTGTTGCGATGCTGGTTGGTATAAGCAATGGGTTGTAGCCAGTGCGAGCGTGCTGCAATCACTGCCCAACGGCACGCCTGAAACATCATCTCCCGCTGACTTCTACTGCTAGGTCCTCTCACTGTCGCTGCATACGCCATTCCACTGCCTCTAAAGAGAGCCCTTATTCTTGGCAGGCGAATTACTAAGCGGCCAGCCCTGGATCTCGAACCGGGTATACAAGGTGTGTTGGCGCCAGAAGTCCTGCGGCTGCGCTCGTCATACACAATTGTACATGCACACGGCCTTGGACAAAGAGGAAGCGTGTACTGTATGTATGTAAGAGGCATCCATACCTGTATTTCTGCAGCGCAGGGCTGCCAAAGCAGAGCCAGAGCCGGAGCCCTACACCTTTCCCTCCCTCCAACTGCTGCTCCTATATGCTAGCCGCAGGAATATGTTCTTTTCCGTTTCGGCCCTGGAATTGCTGCCATTGGTTTAGTCTTCATCGACTCACAGGCCGAACGATCGCCGAGCGATCCTTGAGCTGCTGCTTCCCCGTTCTGCCGCTCCGTTGCCAGGGGCCCGGAAACTGCTGCTCCCATATGGACACTGGTGGCCACTTTTGGCGAGCATGCTGTCGTTCCGCTCCCATACGGACGGAGCAGAGCGCGTGTGTGGCGTATGTACAAGCACAAAGAGTGCTCGCAGCAGGGATAGGAGAGATTGAACACAATAGAGTGGGAAGACGGACATACGGATGGGAGGCGAGTGGAGCAACTGCAAGCCAGCCAGCATTTCCAGTCCGGCATCATCAGTTTGCCAGCAGCACAACACCCAGGGCCGCGGAGCTCACCTCGACCTGAGATGGATGTTGCCTGGCTACCTTAATTGCTTAGCGCTGCCATGGCCCTCGTCCACTCGTCTCTCGCCCAGCCCTGCCTAAAAAAGAGGCGCTCTCCACTGGCGGGATCAATGGCCTTGCCTATATGCACACCACCGTGCCGGTCCCTGCCCGCATCATCCACGCCTCTACGCCCCCCTCCCCGGCAGCATTCCCAGACGGCGTCAGTGCTGGCCCTACAGCCCAGCGCTGAGCATACGCCCCCTCTCCCCAGGCCAGAAAAGGGCCATAGGGCACTAAGACAGGGCTGCCCACGCGCATCCCGTGTCGCTACTCTCTTGTACGACGGTGCTAGAGTAGCCGCACCCGTGGGCCGTTGGTCCCTAAGCCTTCCTATGTACCTGTATGTACACGCCAGCAGCTTGGAGAGGGGGGCAGCTCGCAGTCCAATTCCATCGCACCTCGCAAGTCAACCGATCCTCTGGGAACGCCTTTCGTTACTTGGCTTCTGCCGCTGCTTCTGTGACTGGGTAGTAGTCATGCCATGCTCCCTGTATCTCGGCCCTTGCTGCTGGTGTATACAAACATGTCCCCTCAAGGGAATACTTGCCTGTGGGTAGAAACATGGAACACGCCCCTCCCCTCTCTCTGCTTTCTCCGCTCTGCTTCAATAGGGATGGCGCATTTCGCTCTTTTGCTGGCTTCTGACATTTGTTATTCAGCGGTACCAGACAAACAAAACATGATTGTATAGCAAGTTACCAGGGAATTCTCATGTCTTGTTCGTCTCTCCAGCGAGTGGTTGAACCGATGTGGCTCTGCATTGTCGTCGGCTCGTTGATTATAGGAAGAGGTAGGCAGAGAAAAAAAAGCGCGACAGGGCAAAGAGATAGGCTACTTTTGGACACAAGAAACAAATGGCGACCATACTCCAGCACACGGCACCCCTTGTCCAACCAAATCCCCGGCTCTGCTCTGGCCAAACGACCACCCGCGCACTAACAGGATTAGCACTTGTTGGAGAGGGCCATCGCATGCTGGTCGCTTTGTCGCTTCTCGACACGCCCCTGGCGCTGCCCTCTTCTCATCCTTCCTATTCCCACACCCGCTCTCTTTCTCTCTCTTCTCTCGCTCTGGGTCGAGCAGCGGGACTAAGCTTTGATATTCTCTTGTGGTTTCCCGCTTCTCGCCCCTACATTAAAGTCTTCTAACCTCCCACATGTTATAATTCGAGGACATCCCATGTCTTTGGTCACCTCAACTTGCCTCTAGTGGCTTCGTGTATCATTCTTCGAGGCCTTGTTCTCCAATCCTATTCGTCTTCAACACTTTTGCCTCCTTCTATGGACCTATTCTTGCTGCCCCGTTCAGCTACCATCCCAAACCACGCTCACCTACGTACCTGCAGTACGCACTGCCTTGGAAGACCTTGCGGCCCCTAGAGCTGGACTTGGACAAACGCCAAAAAAAAAGAAGACCAAAAAAATAAAATAAAAATAAAAATCTCCGAATTCGTTGCCACCTACGCAGCTCTGCCCTCCTTCGCCTACAGCGACACGTAACGGCGGATTACCGTTGCCGCAGCTGAAGCAGCGGGCTTGCGTTCTCACTGGCGCATTGACTCCGTCGGCTATCATCAATTTCCATGACTCGAATGGGCGTGTAACGGCAAACCTCTCTTCACGTTTTCCACCTCAAAAGGCCCACCTCGGCCTTTGCTTCACCTTTCTACAGCGCCTCACTTCCAACTTCAAAAACTCGCAATTCCCTTCCTCACCTCGCGACAATGGCCTTTCCCCCGCAGTATCGAGAGGCTCCTCCTGCTCTGCCGAGCATCATCGTGCCCGGATCCGGCGCCAATCGATACAGAGACGATCTCACCTTCTCAAGAAGTCCGGCAATGGCCATTCCTGGCATGGATACCCGAGACGACGTGCCCCCTCCGCTGCCCCCTCCACGAGTGCTTCCCTTTGGCGACGCCCCCACGCAATACCGTGACGACTCAAAAGACAAGAGAGAGTATTCTCGTGGTTCTTCTTTCGCCAGCCGCTCATCTTTGGCGAGTGGTTACGGCAGCATGAGCCCTTGTCACCTGGATGAGCGACCGGGCTACAGGAGAAGGGACACTGGAAGCATCAACAGTGACGAGGGCTATGCCAGCTATGCTTCAACAGAGAGGTGCGCAATTCTTGCAAGCTACAACTGGGTGTGAAAAATTGTGAATGAAACAATGCTAACTTGTTGACAACGGCAGATCTCGCGATTCCATCCCCACCGAGCCATTTGGACTTCACCACAACAGATTCCAGTTCCAATCAGCAGCTGATATTCACGGCGATAGCATGAAGAGTCTGCTGACTCCCATCCGCACGCTGGAGAGATCGCCTCCACGCTCTCTTCTCACCGGCTCCATGAGTGACATTGCTCGAGGGCTTCAGAGCGAGGGCCGGTTTGCTCCCAGCTTCAACAACCTCCCCATTCAGCTCCCCATCCACAGCCGCGCACCCTTTGAGTCACAAACCCGAGACTCACCCACCTTTTCTGCCGTCTCTCCCCTCTCTACGCCATTCTACCGATCCCCAATTGACCGCCGCTCGCCCTACGACAGCTCAGAACCCGACCGCTCGCCCCGAGGCAGATCAAGGCGGAACAACAGCGACGATGCCACCTCTACCCAGGGCAGCTTTGCCGATGACATGGACATGGAGGAGACGTCGTCGTTGAAGAGGCTGCACATTGAAGATGCGTACGCAAGTGCCGGACAGAAGCGACGGGCAGCCAGCCCTGCGTCGGACGACCTTGGCCTCCACACGATTCCTGGCCAGGGCGCCTCTCGCGGCTCTCCCACCCCTCGCCTATCGACGGGCGCCCAAACCGCGACGTCCATTCTCTCAAGCGCGCCTTCGCGATCCGGCTTTCTCATGTCTTCCATTTCTATCCCCTCTACAACTACCGCTAGCTGCTCCTTCGGCCACCGCTCCCCCGGTGGGGTCTCACCCGGGGCCCTCTCTCCCACATCATGCACCTCTCCATACAACACGCCCGCATCCCTCAATCCAAGCCCAAAAACTTCAGTCGCCAGCAGGGCATCTCTGCACTCCCGGACCACGTCAGGCGCCGGCCCGCGGAAGCTCGCCGAGATGGCCAAGCCCGCGGGAGCCAAGTTCCAGGGGTTCTACATGTGCGAATGCTGTCCCAAGAAGCCCAAGAAGTTTGAGACAGCTGAAGAGCTCAGGTACGTAACTAGTCGCATTCTACCTAGGTAGTTTGTCTTTTTTAAAACCGCGCCCCATTTTTTCCCGCTTCGTCATTCTCAGTGGATGCTGACTCATCCATCTAGTGCTCACGAAGCTGAAAAGCAGTATGAGTGCAGCTTCTGTGGCAACAGATTCAAGAACAAGAACGAGGCCGAGCGACACCAGAACTCGCTTCACGTGCGTCGCCATTCATGGTCGTGCTCTGCGCTGTCTGGCTACAATCGGGCGTTCCACGAATCGACGACGCATCCCGGCGAGGCCGATGCATGCGGCTATTGCGGGGAGGAGTTCCCTCGTTCGGGACTTGGAGCGAGAGCCGGCTTACTGAACGGAGGGATCCAGGCAAGGCACGCTACTGACCAAGACTGGGAAGAGCGCATTCGACACCTACAGGAGCAGCACAAATTCAGAGAGTGCAACTCTTCCAAGAAGTTCTATAGGGCCGATCACTTTCGACAGCATCTCAAGCACAGTCACGCAGGCACCAGCGGCAAGTGGACCAACATGCTGGAGAATGCTTGTCTGATGGAAGAGGACCCTTCCCCAAGGTGAAGGCAAAAAAGAAATAAAAAAGAAATAAAAAACAATAAAAATAGAAGAGATTCTGGCTCTGGTGGAGAGCTGCATTCGAAGCGCTGCAGGGATCCGCCATGGGCGCGGCTGCTAGTTTACGAATGCTCACCACACACGAAAAGTTTCAATCAACTATTTCTCTATGAAGACGGCATGGCTATTTGGTTTTTTTTTTTTTTTTTTTTTTGTTATTTTCATTGTTTTGTGTTAAAAAGAATACCCGCTCCAGGAGGCGACATAGTGGAGCTCTGCATTGCATTGCCAGTCAAATAAATGATTTCTCACATTGGCCGAGAACTTTTTTTTTTTACTATATTACCTTTCCTTTTGTCAATGACGACCTTACGACAAGCAATTGATTCATAAATGGGCGTTTAGGTGTCGAACCAGTCAAAAAAATAAGCAGGGCGCGCGCAGATATCCCGTGGATTCGGCTTTTGGGATCCTTGAGGCAGCTCGCGTGGGTGAGTTGATGTTACAAGGGTATATCTTGGTTTGTTGGAGAGGGACTGTTGCCACTTTGGAAAAGTGCAGAGAGCTGGCCAAGCATTGGGGCTATGGGGTGATTCCAAATGCGAACACAAAACCCGCATGCCTGTGTCTTGCTCGTGGAGAGCTATTGTGGTCAGAACGCACTGGTGCTATCCCTGAGAAGGGCTTTAAGGAGGAAGGAGGGCCATTGGATGTCTGGATACAGGCCAGGCTGACAGACTACTGCGCGAAGCTGGGATGCAGACTATCTAGGGTATTAGGGCATCCCCCCCTCCACCGGCTGATCTCATGATGGGTGAGACGTATACCTGCGCCTGTACCGCCGAATTCGGCGATGAGAGGCAGCTCCCCATGTCAGCAGCTCCCAGTAAGACGGACTCGCCAGAGGATTCAGGATCTCTTTTTTTCCGTCTCTCATCGCACCGCTGCCCTTTGTATTGCTGCTACTACTTATTTCTATAGCATTACTACTGCCCGAGTTCAGGCTAGCTGAATCTCGGAAAGCTCATCCGGAGACACAACAGATATTGATGATACCACTACCTACTTGTCCTCTTCTTAAAGTGCAGGTGTTCAGAGACCAGGGTGCAAAGGGATTGGGTTGGAGATGTGGATGCGATGGGATCGACATGGCCAATTCTGAAACGAACTCACATGCGGTTCACGACATTGAAGTCCACCCTCTCGCAGAAGCTGTATGACGATGAGAACGTTTGATTCAATCACAGATACAGAGCAGGATATACCACTCTTGTGCAGCAAACCGTTCTTGGGTTCTTGGATGAGGTGCACAGATACGCGCTGCGGCATATTTGATTCGGGGAGGGAGCAGACAAAAGACCATCTGGGGACGGACTGGCAGGGCTCTCTAGCCGGACGTGGAAGCCCGTCGCAACTCACCTCTGTGGGAAATTCAGACTAGATTGGGCCCCCCCGGTATGCAAAAATGGCTGATGATGACCGTGGGCTTGGTTGGGCTGAAGCCGTGAGACCCTGGTCCCAAATACATGGCACGGGCTGGTCCAAAAGCCCTAACGCTGCTTGGCCTAGGTGGAAGGACAACAGATGCTCAGCCAGCCGTGGTGTGACGGTGACAACGAACAAGAGCCCGTGGTGCGCTATTGGCAAGGCCCTGCTGACATTCAGAAAGAAGGCCTCTCTTGCAAAGATGCTCCTGGAATTTGGGGGAACATTGGTTGGACCGTTTGGAAAGTGGTGGTACCATCACGCGTGAGAAGGAGAGAGCAGTGGAAATAAAAGGCAATTATCTTGTTTATTCCCTCCACTCTGCACTTTTATTTTCTTCTCTTCTTCAAGTCTAGTGGCACCTTTTGTACCTACCAAGGGCGTGTATGACAGTTGGTGTGACGAGGTTTCAAAGGGCGGTTCGCATACAAACTCTTTTTTCGGCCGCCAAGATCCGAGTACGATCTGGAAAATGGAGAAGGGGAGGGAAAGTATGCCAGCACTAAGCTTCGGACGGGAAAGAGGCGAAAACCAATTCTTTGTTTTTACTTTTTTAAGAAAAAAAAATTGTAAAGGAGAAAGATTGGAAGTTTATCCATGTAGACTATACATACAGCCAGACATGACCTTGGAAAAGTTATTCGAGGCAACGCCATATACAAACAACAACATGATTGATATAAACTTGAGTATGCTTTTTGTCTAATGATAATTGCGTCTTTCTTTTTTCGATTTCTTAAGCTGTAATGAGGATAAGTGAGTGTAGAGTATTTGATGGTCGATGGCTTTATGATGATGTGCATAAGTTGGTTTCTGGTTTATGCATCATTCTACATAATATGTGCAACACCCTTTTTCATCAACGAATGATACGATGAAGACCAGATGACGAAGCCATGCGGCTATCATTTGGTACTAATCTCGCGTTAAGTTAACAAAAGAGGAAGGGCTGTTTTGTGCATTGGCCTTGCATTGGCCTTGTTACCGCCTCAGTGATTACAACTTGTTATGATTGGAGGATATACCGCCCCCCTGGTTCTTGGTGTTATTGCTTTTGCTTACATGCTGAGGAGAGCATCTGGACAGTCAGTGAGGGGAAGGGGCACCAGTGCGATGAAACGAAAGAAGAACGGAACTAGGCGAGGATAATGACAAAAAAATATCTTGGCCAAGATTAGACACTTTTACTTTTCGGAGTGCAGATTTGGAATTACATAAATTAATGGACAATGAAGGAGAAGGATGATGAAATAGGAGAGTAAGGGGGTTAGATCGCCAAGGTGCTACTGCGTAATTACATACTTGGCATGTGGTGAGATGGCGAGAACCGAATACAATGAGGACATCTGAGGCAGTCTACGGAGGCTGAGAAGGGCAGTTCCGGGGCGGAACTTGCCGTTGGAGGGGATGGGATACCGATTAGATGGGATGCCGAGAGAGATTCACATTCATGTTTGTTGGAAAGATGTTCGTGGGGGTGTGGTATTTGGATGCTGGTGTCCAGTGGTATTGCAAGGGCTTGTTTGAAGATCATGCACGTATTTACATATACGTCTATATATGCACGAGATTAATAAATGATGATTCAAGATGATGGTGGATACCAACCGCCTTGCTTAGATGTTCTGACGGGGAGGGAGACGCGGGCATGGTGTATCGTTCATCGCAAATCAGATCAGCAGTACTGGAATTGGCCAGCTTTTTGACGAAGGGGGGGGGGGGAGGGGAATGAAAACAAGAAGCAAGGAACAAGGTTTGATTCAAAGGCTGGCACCGGTAAACAGCATGTACGATTGACGCTCGCTTGTAGCTGTGCCTAGGCAGATATATCTATATCATGTGTAAGTATTTGGAATACCACGCTGGTGCGTCTTGCTCGAGGCCGAAAGAGGAAATAAAAACCACGCTGCTGGTAACAGAAGGGGGAGGGGCTTGTGAGAATTAATGATGTATGATAAGCAGGACACGACGCGGATTGCAGTATCAGCTCAGCTGTCAATAAAGGGGAAGCTGTATTTACTTCTTTCGGCTCAGTTTCGAGAAACCAAAATGCGCTGAAAGAACATTAAAATAGAACACTTACAAGTCATGAGGCTATCTATCCAGGACCACCGAGGTATGACTAGGGCTAGGACTAGCAGCAATAGTGCTGGCCCATGGGCTACTAAATGATGATATGCTTACTTTGTACGTTTAATGCTAGTTTCTCTCAAGTAACAGCTTTCTTGCGTTGAAACCCGGGGCTGCTGATGCCCGTAGGGGGGAAAAAATACGTGTATTTGCGCTGTCAATCGCGGAATGCGCCGAGAATTATAGTTCTCTGTTGCTTTCGATGGACTAATTGCTCCTTGATATAATATGGGGGCATCCGGGATACCTGGGCCGTGAATGGAGACCGGGTTAGATGGAGATGGAGATGGGAGGAAGAGCTAGGGGGGGTTTCTTGCGCCCTACGTCAAGCCCTGAGCGGCAGCGATATGCATGCGCCGCTGCTAAAGTCCGCGGCCAGCGGCTTGGCATTGGGGGAGGTGCGATATAGTTGTAGCGTCTAAGGAGTGCCAAGAACGCCTATTTGTCTGGACTATCTTACAGGTTTAAGGGGGCAAATAGGCATAATTTAGTAATTGATTGTAGTGGTGGTCAAGGGCAAAATTAATCACGACTTTCTGTTGGAGGAAAAAAAAAACAAATTGAGGGACGGGAAAGGCAATTCGTTGTATTAAGGCGACTGGTCATGGATACGTGTATTTTCGAGCAATACGGGGTAAAACATAAAATCGTAAAAACAAAAACGAATTTTTTAAATAAAACAATAAAAAAAAAATTAGAAAAAAAATTAGAAAAAAAAAATAAGAAAAGTGTCAATAAAATGGGAAATTGGAGACGAGTACAATTATTGACTGTTCATGCGAGCCAACGGAGTACTAGCTCCGCCAAGGCGGCTCAGACGTTTTCAATGTTTGCTTCTTGTCGGGATGAGGAAAAAAGATTTGTCGTGCTCTAATCGCCTTTTGGCGCACACCAGGTGTTTAAATTGTCGCCCATTGCTAAGCTTACGCATAATAGGACAAAGGTAGTACAGTGCTACTGCTACTGCTACTGCTACTGCTTCTGCTACTGCTACTGCTACTACTACTGCTACATAGTAGTATCCGCCCAGCGACAGACGGAGACAGGGCTGAGGGCTATTGCGGCGGGCTAAATTGGATCCTGCTAGGAGAGATCAACAGTAGAAAGGATTTAGTTACCATGGAATCCATCGAAAGCTAGAGGAAGATGGGCTTTCTCACTCCCTCCCTTGCCAAGCTCTGATCCTACTAGAATATGTAGACTACCAGACTCTAGCAAACTACATGTAAGGGAGGGTAGGTGTGATGAACGAATTGAAGCTAGAAGAGAATAATGAAAAGCGCCTCGGCAAGGCTTCTCGCTAAAGGAGACCTGAGATAGAATACACGTACTTAGTTACCGACTCGTAAGCACTTTAAGACAACAAGAGGGGTGATTGGCGCTCTTTACCCAGTATAGGAGCATAAAAGGATGCATGATTTACTGGTTGAGTAATACTCTGCGTGATATTGGAGCTTAAACAAAAGATATAGGTAGGCATCAATAATATTACAGCCAGTACACAAGGTACCATGGAGTGTTGCTAGATGCCAGGTACAACGAGAACAAACACATATCTGATATACTTGTATTGAGTTTTTCTACTTCTCACCCCTCCTCCATTTATGCCAAGTACATGTATATATGGAGAATCTGCAAAACGCACATCCCAATAAGATTTATCGGTAGGTGGTGGGAGAGTTTGCAGGGACAGGGTGAGTACATACTTTGGGTATTCCATCTAGGTAAGGTATCCAGGTAGATGCTTAACCTGCGGACAGCGGACTGTCGCAATGTGGAACTCAAGCCAAGGTGCTTACGGCGGGATAAAATGTAATATTGCCAAGTACTATGTAGCCACAGCGAGTGACATCAACAGCATGATATTACGTATTCGGGGAACTGATTGAGATTTTCTATTGTTTCCATTATCAATTATATACAAGGGCGTCTAAATATAGAGTGTTGCCGATAAGAAGTAGTTGTAGCCCGATGGCGGTGACTGATCGTCTGGGAATCGCCAATGATGCTGCTGATGGCGATGATGATGATGACGATGATCATCATACATGTGAATATATAGGTAGTTTCTCCTAATGTCCACTTGCATACATGTACATATGCATTGAGCAGTCGGTAACGATTGATGCAAGGGGGGTGAACCGATAGATGCAGCGTCACGCCTTAAATATGACGATGGACAGGTATAATCTGATGTGCATATACATGTATCATCGAGATGAGAGTTGATGAATGTTAGGCTTGTTATCTCGCAGTAAAACATCAAAGGTGGAGGGGTCATGTCACTGTGTGTAAGTATATGGAGATATGTATGTAGTAGTGGCAGCAGGATGAGAAGGATTTCTGTAATGCATATTTAGCGGGAAAAGACGGGATGGGATCCCTGTGAGACATGATTTTATTCCTTTCAACTCTTCTGTCAAATGCCGATGGCAATAGTACATGTATGTAGAGTACTATTATCACTAGTATGGAGGTATTGATATGTACGTGCATTTCTTCTATTTCCTGTCCATCAGACTACTAATCTACCTCGGCAGGGAGCTTCAAAAGGCAAGTCCTGACCGGACGAGTCTGCCCGAAGGATTGAGCATCATCCGATTTGGTGCGAGCCAGTGCAGAAATGCTCGCAAACCACCAGCCAACAGCCGGCTTTTTGTGTATCGCCAAATCCCAACTGGAAGATGCCCGACAAGTACAGGGGGTCATCGGCAAATATCAGAACAAGGCTGTGCAGCGCAAGTAACAGTACATTCAGATACATTCACTGCAACACGAACATCAAAGTACATAGAATTCATTACAAAATGTAAGCCTAACATTGAACAAAGTGCCGTGTGCCGCAGCCAGTGCAACCCTCCGTTGTATTCGTTGATGCATGTACACTTACACGCTGGGAGATGGATGAAATGCCCACGGGTGGCGATTTAGCGGACAAGAGGGTGCTGTGGGCTGCTGCGGCTGGGCGTAGCGCGCGTTTAGGGCACGAGTGCAGATTCTACAGGGCAGGATTACAGCGCAACCCCCGCTGGAGCAGGCGGCGTAGACGAGCGCGAGGCTGGAGCAGCCCTGTAGGGCGTAAGGCTGAGTGCGAGAGGAGGGGCCGCTGTGGCTGAAACTTGACAGGTCCAAGTGGCGGTGCGATCAGGAAAAATGAAGATCCATCCAGAGCCGTGATCCTTTCTGAGCATTGAGCCGAGGCAACAGACGACGACGGCAACGAGGCAGCGAGCTGGTTTATCGCGAACTCGTCTACTCTTCTTCTTCTCTTTTTGGGAATCACATCTTCTTTGGCATTTTCCTGTCCATTCTTGACTTGAATTGTTACATTCTGTCGAAATTTTGCCTCTCCGCCCTTTCAGCCATTTGGGCCGTCAGAGTTTTCCCCTCTCTTATACTGCCACTCACATCTTACCACTCATCTCTTGTCGAACAAGATCAGACAAACAGCGAGCAAAGACAGAGAGGCAATTGTATTTCCGGTGTATATATATCAGCACTCATTTCTGGCCGTCTAGACTTGGCCATAGTCGAATTCTCAAAACTATCGGCACACTAAAGGCTGGGTGTATACATCAGCCACACAATACCAAACAAACAAGAATCTCCTCATTAATCACACGAAACGGTGGCTTGGGGCCCCCGGTCAGATACACTGGCCTCCCCACTGCCAGACGATATCCCCCCTGTCGAGGGCGAGAGAGAGCAGTTGGGCCATCAGTTGGAACTGAAAGAGCATCAAGCTCTCGAGATGAGCGTTGTCGAGATGGCTCTGAGCACGATTGATGGCGTGCCGAATCTCTATGTCGGAGGGTGAGTTCAATTCGTTCATCTGTTACACGCACTTTACATGAATCATGTGCATGTGCAATTCACCATCTACAACGCCGCCATTATGAAACCTCATGGCTGACATCCAATTAAATAGCATATGGGCCCTTCGTCGCTCACAGTCCCTCCTGGAAAGGAAAATTACACACGTCCTCTCACTAGTCTCCTTTAACCCGGCCAGTCTCAAAAACTTCAAAGATGAGCCCTTCTCCGAGTACGGCAAAGCCTTCCAGCACCTCCTCATTGACATTGACGATGTCGACGACTCGGATCTCCTCATCGAGCTTCCCCGGGCAGTCCAGTTCATAGACGAAGGGCTACGGAGCATCAGGCCACGCCGGAAGGCCCCTTCCAGCTCCGACGTTGCTAACATGCAAAAGGCCGTCGAGAACATCTCCCTAGATGGCGACAACAAGAGCTTAGCATCGTCATCAACGTCATCACTCGTGTCAGCATCAACATCAGCATCGAGCGTCCCTCCTCCTGATGCACCTGATGCGCCACGGGGTCGTCGCGGCGCCGTTTTCGTCCACTGTGCCGCGGGCAAGTCGCGCTCCATCTCTGTCATCATCGCCTATCTCCTCTGGCGCCACCCCGATCGGTTTACCGGCTCTGCAGGCGCAGAACTGGCCTCATCGCTAGTCCCTCAGTATCCTGGACAGTATGACGAATCTGTTTGTGAGCCGGTCCGCGCAGCTCTCGCCTTTGTCAAGAAGACACGGCCCCTTGCCGACCCCAACAGTGGCTTCATGCTGCAGCTCGACCATTGGTGGCGGATGGGCTGCCCTGTCGAGGGGGGTGTTGAGTCTCAGCCCATCTACCAGCGCTGGCTATATCAGCGTGCTGCCAAGGAAAGCCTCGCCGTGGGCCAGGCCCCCTCGCAGCTCTTCTTCGGAGATGAGGTAGCCGCAGAGGCATCATCAACACCGTCTGCTGATGCATCGTCGTCGTCTGCCTCCACCCCCGGCGGAGACAGAAAACTCCGCTGCAAAAAGTGCCGCCGCATCCTCGCCACAGGCCCCTTCATCGTCCCGCATCAGCCACGCCCTTTCAGCGACGAGGAGCTCGATGCCGCAAAAGCCCGTGGCCTGCCGCCTCCCACACGCCCGCCCTGCCAGCACTTCTTCATCGAACCGCTTAGCTGGATGCGCGGCGAACTGGAGAAGGGCGAGCTCGGTGGCCGCCTGGTGTGCCCGAACCCCAGATGCGGCGCCGGCGTGGGGCGGTATGACTGGAAGGGCTTTCCGTGCTCATGCGGTGGCAGAGAGGACCCGGCCTTTTCACTGCAGAAGGCCAGGGTCGACGAGGAGGTGTCCCGGCCAATGCTTCGAATGCCGCCGGGAGCGAGAGGCGGCAATGGGAACCTATGATTACTGCAGAGTCAGTCGTGACTGACATGTATCACTAGATACTACAGACACTATTGCTTGTGCTTCCAAATCAGGAATGAGTAGCAGCAGAATCAGGGCGTCAAAATGACCGGTTAATTCTCCGGATTACTGAGAGCGGCATAGGAGCATAGGTACTTCTAAAACATGTACTTGTATCACACCTCGATCCCTTTTCCCTTCTGCTAGCCGCCTGTCACTGCAAACTGCAAAGAAACCATTGCATATTCACTGTAAACATCACAGCGCCATGATGACTGCCAAGCAGTGCTTGAAGTAGATCGAACAATACGCAAAGAAATTCAATATTCGCCTACTTCGCTTACTTCGCCTACAGCAGTACTTTGCGTATCTTTGCATGCCTACTTTTCGCAAATGTTTACGCTCTCGCGTCTAACCAATCTTGGATTGTGATAGCGAGGCATGATATATAAGGCATGATATATGCTTATACATATTCGGACTGCCAAGAATTTATATAGTTGTGGCTCTGAAGAATAGTAGTACAAGGTCTCTCTCTCTCTCTGCCATCACATGCTTGTGATGCATGGCTGTAATGTCCGCATGGTGTGATCATGTAGACATTGTGTTTGAAGAAGTTTTTATAATAGATAAAAAGAATAGGGAAACCAGAATTTTCTACAATAATGCTGATCGGGAATTTCTGCCGCTATGTTAAACTCAAGTCAGGCCATCATACTTGTACTTTACCCCTTGTTTTTTCCTTTGCTCGTGCCAACGAGAGCATAGGCATATTAGGCATATTAGGCAAGAATTGTCCAACACTCCAGTTTTATTCTCTTACTTCGCAACTGTGGTAAACAAGGCCGCTAGTCCACGTATCAAAGTATGCAGCTGCGGAATATTTGTAACAGTAGCATTAACAGCATTAACAGCATCAGTAGCCCACATCATAATTTGTGAGTCAAATTACAAAACTGTGATGCTCGATAATTCCTCCCATCTATCGGCATGTGATTTATACCCATTATCCACAACTGGTAACTTCCAAGTTTCCCGTTGCGAAAGGCCATGTAGTATTGTAAGGCTGCATCTACACGCCCTACATGGACACAAAGCCGCGAATTTACACCACATCCGATAAATTACGGAATACTAAAGTACCCATTTTCCAATCGTATAACATCTAGCATATAGTATACCTTGTTATTTTTTTTGTCTTGTTATGTAATAACATATTGGGTCTTCAAAGTTCCGCGGCATTTCAGTGCCGTTGCTTTTCCGGATACTTACATTTTGGTAAAGGCCGAAGCATATATCAGCCCCGGCCCCCGGTCTATGGAACCGATCAAACCCCGGGGTCGGTAAAAAAAAAAAAAGGAGGCGTAGGTAGTATCAACTTGTTTCCGGAAAGTACCTGTGTTCAAAACAGAGCGTTTTGTTATGTTATTGCCGGCGGACGGAAATAGAAAAGAGACAAATTATATGCCCGGAAAGCAAGAAGGGGTGTGTTTTATGCTTTCAGGGTGGGAGTGCCGAATCAGAAGGTTACAGGTGAGGTGGGATAGTCGCGGTAATGGTCCTTCTGTTACTATCAACTTAGCAGAATATTACCAACCATGGAACATAGATGCCGAAAAAAGAGACTAGGATAAACCTTATGACTTCACGCCTTGTAGATGCAGCAGAATATAGTAGAAGCTCAAACGCCATATAGATTTTTCCGCTTTTGTACTTTGTCAGGGGATGGGGTCCCCAGGTCGTAGGATTGACTCAGGGTCATCGGCTTTGCTTGTTTGAGCGAGTCTTGCTGACTTGGACTGGAGAACCAGCTTTACAGTATATCCGGCTCTCGCTGAAGTAAAATAGCGGCCCTAGACCTTCTTAGCGCCGGGTTTAACAAATTACTGCATGTTGGTTGGCCAGAAGTAAAACTGCACTAACAAAGAGCACAACCAATCTATCAAAAATACAGAAGCAGGGTTCGGCATTTTTTTTTTATATATCAAATTAGAAAACGCCAGCTATTACTCAACTACCTATCATGTTGAACACAACAAGGTTGCGCGAATTTGATTTTCTGGCCTTGTCTTCGGGCCGCTTATTTCATTTGTAGACATAATACTGTATAATGCGCAGACGAATCCCCTTGAAAGAGGGAAATGGTCGGGTAGGTTTTACCGAATTGCGTTTGCTGGCCCTTGCTTGCCAGGGTCCTTTGTTATCAGAGAAAGCTCTTGATAACTCATATCAACGAATACTGTACACCTTGGCCATCGAAATAGGGGGAAAGAAAATAAATCGGGATTAGCATCCTTATAGGCAACAGAATTAACAAACAGGCAACCATATGAAATGATAAAAGATCAAAACGGGGTGTGATCCTTAGCCAGCACGTTTGAGCTATGTAAGACGCAGGGCCAGAACAGCTTTGATAACCCCATTACGGTAGTACGTATTTCCCAGAGTAGAGAATAGGACTTTATTTCCCCGAGTTTCAACTCCCCGAATCCTGCATTTTGTCATTCCATCAACAAGGGCCTTCCTTGACACCACGACGTTGGCGACGATACGACACAAATGACAAACAAAACAAACGATATGGCCGCTTTTGGCCACAGGTCAGCACCGGATACTGGGATCCTTCCAAAAACTACACCCCTGGCCACACAGTCATGCTATTCCTTGTACCTTCTAGAACCTTTCTCTTTTACAGTCTGCTTATTCTCTCACACATGGGAACCTCGACAAGGTCGCTTAACTTTCCTGGCCATAACCGCAAGCCTCCTTACGCCCCAGCTTACTGTACGACCCGAAACAAAAGGCCATGGAGGCGTCTTGCTAACGAGAAAAGTAAGGCACCAGGTCCCAAGTGATACCACACAGCTGGGATCGTCGGTGATCCCGGGAAGGGGGGTGAGGGGTTCACAAAGGACCATAGCCATGCAGCGGCAATTGGGTTTGTTTCATCCATCGCCCCTCCCATACGAATCTAGATCCTTTAGACAAGCTGCATTTTGTATGCACAGACGCTCATTGACGAATTTGGTAAGAAGGAGTGTTTTCAGCAACTTTGTGCGATCGATTTTGAGCTGCTTAGTCGCATTACCTGCTGGCGTAAGCAGGTTCAATTTCAAACGTGTGGCTTGAATAGCCAAGTCTAGCTAGAGTCTCGGGGTGGAATATTGCTAAAACTATGACTGGGAATCTTGTCGTTGGCCCTAAAGTTGGAGAGCGAAGAGACACGAAAAGATAGATGAAGAGTCGGTTCAAATTGCGGTGATTGATTGTTGTAAATCTCCCGTTACCACACACATCTTCTTGCACCAATCACCATCCCACGTTCAAGTTCAGAACTTCAGAAGTTGTTATTTGCGAGTTATACCCCCCTCCCTCGTAAAAGCATCCTGCCTTCGTTCCTTCGATGGAGAAAGGTTTAGGCGACCGTTGGAGTATGCCCCGGAATTAATCTCCTTTCAGGGTCCAGTTCTCGCAATATCTCACAACTCACAAAAATCAAAAAGCACCGAAAATCGCCCAGGATCCGATGACAGCTCGGACCGCGTTATGGGGACGTTGCATCAACCTCCACAAACAAGGCCGAGTCTTCACGCCCTTCCACTGCAGTGGTACTTGTAGGATTCGACCCTTCCAACGGGGACTCGCGGCGAAAGCTGGTCATAGTTCAAGCTTGGACCTTATATGGAGCAGAGGGGGTGAAGCTTCTGCTCAAACCCTTTAGTCCCTTGACCATCGCCAAGGCCTGAAGGATGAACCGCGTAACGCATCCGTGGCATTCATCCACCGGTCAGCTAGCCCAGACCTTGCTGCCATCTGAGTGGGTAACCGAGTGAATGCAACATGGTTCTGCATTTGAGTTTCTTTGCTGGCTTGCCGTCGCAAATACCGGGAACTCGTCAATACTACCGGATAGTCGAAGCCGAGATGAAAAGCTAGCGCGGATGACAATTATCTTTGTCAGGAAGCCTTATTCAACACGCCCAGGTCTCTTTCCAGGCGATCGGTGTCTGAACCTAAGCAAAGTTCAAGAGGGCCTCAATAGATAGAAAAAAAAAAAAAAAGAAAAAAAGGCGTCTCCATGTCGAGTCAAAAGACAGTTTTCAATCGGAGAGGTGCCGTCGCAACTGATTGTGGCTTTGATCTTGAATTGATTGGCTAACAAGACGCAGTAACGACGGATGCGTATGTAAAACGCAAGAGAATGCGACGGCACGCGCCTAATCCCGCAGATATGAAGGCAGCCAATAGTAATTGAAACAGCCGCTGAAGATCCCCAGATTACTTTTCGGTACGGCAATCAAGAGCGGTACGTTTATACATAGACGTACTTGTATATGCAGTATGAGCCCAAATGGGCATTTGATTTTTTGGTGGGCAGAGGTCAGCATGCAGAACAGGGTTGCGCAATGCAAATTAGTACTCTCTCCTTGCTAGCAACGAGTCCAATTCCTTCTAGCTGGGCACAGGGGGGAGGGGGGTGTCTGAAATCTGGTCGTCAAGATGTGCTGAACCCGTAGGATCCCAGAGCGATGATGACCTATACGACTTTCGGTATAGAGCTGGGTCCTGCTGCAGACATGTGCATAGCCCAGTAAGAAAGGGCTGCTGCTGCTGCTAATACTTGCACTCCTCCACCGACGCTCTCTTCGACAACATCCTCCGATGCTTTCTCCGACGACCTCCCGCGCGCTTGTGACATCTCATGGTCCATTCAAATAGTTTTGTAGCTAGATGTAAATCTCTTTGAAGCCACTCTATAAGAGGTCAGGCTTACTTGGCGCAGGTCTCAGGTCTCAGCTTGGCCGCAGCTCGCTCTTTGAACTTTGAATTTGGCTCATCATCTTGGCCTTTTTGTGGAAACCGGGGACCACGAGGCTCGAAAGTTTGTCTGTGGTCGCCGAATGGTCGTCCTTGGAGCTCATACAACTTGAAGATGCTTTCCACACCCGTCGGTTTCTGCTTGGGAAAAAAAAAGTATCCGCCGTCCGCACAGGGCTGGAATATCAATCATATGATGCAATGGGAAATTGAGCCATTGGACTAGAGAAACAACCCCCCTCTTCTTTCATTCTTGCTGGTTTTCTCCCTCTAGAGTCTCGTCTTGTGGAGGGGGGTGTAATTTCAGCCCAGGAACTGCAGTGGCACAACGTGGATGCTGCTCCAGTGGTGCTTGTAGTTGACACCGCAAGTGTAAGCACTAGTGAAGCTGCCACCATCTTTGTCGTCTTAGGCTCTCCGTCTGCCACGAACTGCAGCTATGCGCTGTATTGTGCGTACTAGCCGTACTGGTACTCCATAATACAAGTAAGCTTCGAATGGATCGATCACCAGCTTCCGCAGTTAGCAAGGCTCTTCCGATTCGACAGTTGATGTCAGCGAGCCGTGGTCCCTCTGTTTCGGACCCGAGTTTAGACCATCTGGCCAACACGCTTTGAATTTTACTGAAAATTGACAGTCTCTATCCGCAGATTGCATGATTGGCTGGTATATGCCTCGTATTTTTTGAGCTAAATCATTGAATATCGGCCAAGTAAAATGCTGACAAATGTCTGCTCTTTATGGCCTGTTTGCAGATCCTTTTGTGCCCGACAATCTCGCGAGAGCGGATACAATGAACCAGGTTTGAACCATTGAGTCGGCAAGGACGAGTACTGAAGCCAAATATGTCCTTACTCGAAGATGAGAGTGCAGCGTTTCGGATTGCCTGGTGGAGACTCATTCTGGATTTGGTCAGATGAGCTGATTGACCAAATTGGGCCATTGATTTTGGACAGACGAGCTAATCAAGAACAAACTTAGTCCATCGAAGCCTCGAAAGGTGGTGGTAGCTCCCGATGTTTGCCAATAGTGTGCTGTTTTCTTTGGTAGCCCACTTCATAGGAAGGAAAAGAAGAAGTAAAAGTCTCAAAGGATGATTTTGGCGCATCGAGTCAATTAATATGGCAAGGCCATGTCGATGAATCATTTGCTGGGTATACCAGCATGGCAGGCTGAATACAAAAAGACCACCGACGATTTGCCGTTTTATCTTTTAGGTGCTCCCGTCGGTACAGATGGAAAGTAATTGGGCTGAGATGCTCGTTCGCGGTCTCGTTTGGCAGCTTCTGCTTGACGCTTGCGTTGTAACCGCTGCTGATAGAAGACACTGTTCCGTGATTGTTAATACAACGGTAAGAAGCGCGCTCTGCTCTTGTACTTACCTCTTGAGTTCAAAGACTCGCGGCTCGTCTTCCTCTTTGGGGGTTTCATCACCAGCACTCTTTTCCTGGCTTCTTGTCAGTGTACCAAATATCTCCAGGTATGTGTGCTGATAATACTGTGTGACTTACCGCTTCAGCTTCATCCTTATCCTTCTTTTCTTTGTCCTTGTCCTTGTCCTTATCCTTCTTGTCCTTGTCCTTTTCCTTTTCTTTTTCCTTCTCCTTTTCTTTTTCCTTTTCCTTCTTCTTGCGCTGCTTCTCTTCATACTCCTTCTTCAACTTCTCCTTCTCCTCAGCCAACTCCTTTTCCCGCTTCGCCTTGACCGCATCTTCATCAATCTTGGGACTGCAAAAGTTCCGGTCCTTGAGGTGCACCGGGCAGATGTAGAAGAAATCCTAAGGCAAAAAGTCACGTTAAATCATTTTTGCTCCAGAGTCACCAAGCCTAGAATATCTCTACCTTTTTGTCTGGCGTGATGAGCACTGATGTGCTGGGCTTGTAGCAGACGTCGCACGCTTTGGCGGCAGCCTCGGCCACCTTTCGGTGCGTGTACAAGTTGGCAAAAGGCGCTGCCATGCTGCTGTGCAAATCTCCGGTGCTTCTCTAGCTGATAATGAGCGTGTAGCGAGTATATAGCGAGTAGTTTGACAGGTATCTCGAGTGAATCTAGCACTTGATACTTCACCTCCCTCTCATGGCGGGGGACTCTGGCGGCAGTGATGACTAAGCGCCTTGACGTCGCTACAAGTCGCGTCCGTCCAGCTGTAGAAGCAGGTAAAATAAACCTGAAGCTCTCAACCGCGCCTTTGTGTAGCCCCGAATCTGCCCTTCTTTCGGCATTTTTCCATTCCATCGCAGCATTCTGTCGGCCTCAAACCCACCCGCTGCGTGACAATGGCCCAATCCCTCAATGCGCAGAGAATAGACGCCGTCTTCCAGTCTCGGCCTGACATCATTGCCAGGATCAGCCAAGCTGCAGGTATATGATATCCCAAAGCCAAGGGACAACTCTACAATGCCAACCTTGCATAGATCGAAGAAGCTAATTGTATTGTAATGACTAGACTCTCCTGCTCGAATTGCCCTTTTCAACGAAATCGCCGACCACGTCTTCGAACGGTTACAGGAGCATGGAGAGCCCGCGCAGAAGAGGAGGAAAGTCGGAGCAGAGGCCGGTGGCAGCCCAAGCAGCCAGGCAGCGCTGTCAAACGCAGCAGACGAGGCTGTACTTCTGAGCATAGCAGAAATTTCGGTGTCCGTGCCTCAGAGGAAGAAGCTGGAGATATGCTTCACCTCGAACCACTTATATGCCAGAGCCCCTGGAACAACAGCTCCCCTGCAGGGCGTTAGCTATGCGTGGAGAGATATTGGTTCGCCAGACCTCACCAGTGCAATATAGAGCTCCTGTTTAGACTGACAATTCCTGAACAGAATATGCCTTCTATCTCCCCGTGCCTGACAAGGCCCAGGTCCAGCACAACTACATCATATTCCCCAAGGGAACCTGTTTACCTTCCAAGACGGCCCCTCCACCATCCGTAGAACCGCTCGTCTTCACTGTCCCTGCAACTGCCCCAAAGCAAGGCACCATTGGAGGCAGTGAGTCGGGGTCCGCCGCCGCAGTATCAGACACCTACAAGTCCTTGTTCCATTGGGCTTTCAATCAGCGATTACAAGCTGCAGGCACCGGCGTCAAAATTGTCTCTGCCGATCCAAACAAGTTTCATAGCCAGATTCGCCAGCCTCACCGGCCAAACGAAACGGCGGTCCACGTCGGCGGCTTCAGGGGTTCAAAGGACGGCTATCTCTTCTTCCTTGAAAACGGCATCTTCTGGGGCTTCAAGAAACCACTCATTTTCATCCCCATGAACCGAATCGCCGCAATCAGTTACACGAGCATTCTGCAAATCACGTTCAACATGGTGGTCGAAGTCTTCACAGAGGAGGACGGCAAGACGGAAGAGCTGGAATTTGGTATGCTCGACCAGCAAAACTACGGCGGCATCGATGACTACGTCAAGACCAACAGGCTTCAGGACAGGAGCATGGCCGAGCAAAGAAAAGGCAAGCTACAGCTGGCTGAAAACAAGGGACCCAAGAAGAAGGATGGCGAAGGGGAGAATGGCGATGCAGAAGGTGCTGATGGAGCAGGCGATGGCATGACTGAGCTGGAGCGTGCGCAAATGGAGGCTGAACAGGCGCTACAAGATGAAGAAGACGAAGACGAAGAGGACTACGACCCTGGAAGCGAGGGCGAGAGCGAAGGCTCAGGCTCTGACGATGACGACGACGACGACGATGACGATGATGATGATGACGACGATGAAGAGGACGACGAAGAGGACCCAGAAGGCGACGGAGAAGAGGGCGGCGAGGAGGAAGAGGAAGAAGAAAAGCCCGTTGTCAAACAAGAGCCTCCAAAGCCTGCTCCAAGGGCAAGCAGAGCAGCCAAACCAGCCAAAACCGCGACTCCCGCCAAACCAGCGAAGCAAGCCGCCAAGCCCGCGGCAAAGCCCGCGGCACCAGTTAAAGCTGAAGAGCCCAGCATTCCCGTCCGAACAGGCTGGGCAGCCTTTACTTCCCGACCAAGCGCAGATGTTGACATGGCTGATAACGACGATGAAAAGTTTGACGTGGTGGGATAAAAGGAAAAAGGGAAAAGAGGGGTTGTCGGGGACAAAGGGTGTCGAGGACAAAAAGTGCTTGGGCAAAGATATCAGGACAGAAGGTGTCCGAGGCAGACAAAAGGACACATGACACACGACACACGCGTTTCCACTTACAAGTGTGCGTGTATTAGTTGGCGTCTAACGGTCAGGGGCACCGGCTTCATAAACGCAGCAAGGCAGACAATAGAAACAAGCTATCAATTATCTGAAGAGTGCTATTTAAGATGCTGAGCAATATTAAGTATATTCTCTACTGTCTGTCCTACTCAACTGATACGACATTATAAATTTATGATTAGTTTGGATTATGCTCAAAAGAAGGCTCGGAAGCCCATGGATCCATGAGGTAATCCATCTCCCAGTCCACGGATAGCATCATATTGGACGGAGCTTGAGGAGAAGCCTCGGCCAGACGTGGAGTCTCGACTGGGCAGGGAACCTCGACTGGACACGGAGCCTGGACGGTAGACGGAGCCTGGACGGTAGACGGAGCCTGGACAGTAGACGGAGCCTGGTCGGGATATGGAGCCTTGAATGGATACGGCGCCTCAACTGGACACAGAGCCTCATCTGGACGCGGAGCCTTAACGATAGACGGAGTCTGGACGGTAGACGAAGCCCGAAAGGGGCGCGGAGCCTCAACCGGACGAGACAGAGGCGGCAGTATTGGGTTTAACGGCGAAGTGCTCGGCATAGGTTCCAGGATAGAGCTTGGCGCACGGCTAAAGGCGTGAGACGGCAGGCCAGGAGGCCGCCAGGGCTGCTGCGTATCAGTCGCAGGGCCGGTCAGGCCAATGATTTGGTCTAGATGCCTTGTATTGCGGCTTGCAGGGAACACCGGTCCTGTCCCTCTCTCGTGCCTCTTCGCCGAAGGATCACGCGATAGGAGAGGATGCAGCGACGGGTCAGCGGAGAAGGCCGTCTGCGGTGGCTGGTGCTGTCGTAGCTGTCGTAGCTGTCCTGCATTTGCGTCTTGTCCCGTCTCGATAGGTCCCGACTTGAACTCATCCATGGCTTCTTGGAGTCGCATCACTGTGCGATGGACCAACGCACGCCGCCTTCTTTTACTGTGCATTTTCTTTACTTCATCGGCGTCTTTGAGGCAATCTTGGACATGGACAAAAAAGGCGTGGACGTTGACAAAGGTATAGCGACAGCCGGGGCAGGTCTCGAAGCAATCAACATCTGTCGAGGTTTAGTTTAGCACCACCGCCTTGCCCTGAAGAAGCGACATACGTTGTGCAAAATGGTATTTCATCTCCTTGAGCGGCGTCACCGAATTACATTTCGGCAGTGGGCATTTTCTGCGGACGTCTGACTCGGAATATTTATCGGCATCGGATGGGTCTAGCTGGACGGGTATGAGATGCGAAACTGCTTTGGCGACTCTCTCTACCAAAAAGTTTACGAGTCGCTAGATAGGACAGACAGACGGACAGAGAGAGAGAGTTAGACACGGCCAAAGAGGATGGATTTGATGCTGTTTGGGAGCACGAACCTCGTAGGCGTCGATATGGAGCTCGAGCTGGAATCGGGTGGGAAACGAGACAAAGCATGTTTGGCACCTGTATTGCGGTGTTTGTGATGCGGGCATAATTGGATTCATGGTAACACGGTTTGATAGCGATGGCTGGTGGCTTGCGGGAGCTGGAACATGGCGTTGGAACAGGAAGAATAGAGAGAGGGAGATGGATACAGGATGAATTTATGCTCTCAGCAGCTGGAGAAGGAGTAGCCAGCTGGGATCTTGGGATGGCAGTCTTGACCAGCAGCTATTACTACTGCTGCTGCTATTGTTGATACTGCTACTATAGTAGTATTGCTATTATTGCTATAACAACGACTGCTGATATTCCTGCTACTGCTACTAACAACTCTTTCTGTTACAAAAAGTAAAAGCAAAGAATACGTTCAGAGCGGCGTCATTGATAGCGATGGGAAGCCCAGGATCACAATTCACCGAGCCATGGTAGCCAGCGTCTAGACTCACTGCAACAATCACACACAAGTAGACCTGCCAGCAATGTACCTCATACGGAGAACACTCAGCAGCAATCAGCCTTGCAAATGATTGACTTTTATTCTCGACTTTCCGAGTCTGAGCCTGGAGAGGAGGATTCTTTTCTTAGAGAAATACCGGTACCTATGGTTCAAGAGAAGAACAGAGATATATTATATTCTAGTGCTGTCGTCCATGTCTGAGTTTAACTCAGCCCTTTGTTTATAGGAGTAGGAGAATGGTATCTCTGGATAGGTACATCTTTTACTACTTCTGCCACTGAATACCCACCGACTTGGTCAAGAGAGTATGCGAACAAGAATGCAATCACTCTTTGCTTACGACAATCTGTGACACAGTTCAGAATAGAAGAAACCCAGTAAAAGAAGCGTTCACGGTGCACGCCACCCAAACCAAATCGTGAGCTTTGACAATGTATATGAGGCAGAGATAAGCGATACCACTTTAGTTCGCAAGAGACAAAGCTATGAATCCTCATCAGCTTCATGTACTCAATGACAGACTATTCTATCACCGACAGCAAACTTTAGTTAGTCCACTATTGAAGTTGTAGCGTGGATCCAGCCCGAACTGGTCGGGCCTTTTCCGCAACTTGCGAGCACATCGTCTCAGGGAAAAGCCCACTCAGGGCATTCAAGAATGTTGAGTACTACATGAAAGAAATAAAATAATAATCAACTCGATGAGAGTGCTTCTGAACATCAGCTTGGCTCTACCATCTGTACCCTAAAATGTAACAACGGGATGCCGGACACTGCTGATAAGGTTGACTTCAAGAAAAGGGAAACAAGCTCAGACTAAAGAAGATAAGAGGCCTCAGAAGAATTTACTCTGCAAGTCCTCGAAAAGCACCTCCTACTTGAAAACCTTTGAAGAATCTCACACAGGCCTCTAGTTTTGCGAAAGCCTACCTAATAGTCCTCGCTGACACAAGTAAAGGGAACTCTCCAATGAGATACTGCTGCTAAAAATGCTATTACTGCTGAGATACCTCAAAACATGCTCACCTCTGTTATAGAAAAAGTTCATGCGATGAAGGGGCTCATCCACGGACCAGATCTGTGAAATAACAGCGACCAGAGCGCGAAAGTCTAGAGCCTGGCCTCGATCAAACCGGGTGATCTTGATCGGCGCAGCAATTTCACTCACCACCATGAGGATTATGAGCGGCATCAGAGTTTTAGCCATTTTATATGAATGAGTAGGCTTTTATCTCATGCGAATCAAGGGTTTGAAAGAGTAGCGGATGCCTCGTAGGTGTAAGTCGCCATAGCAAAAGGGGCTCCGGCAGCGGTTTTTCCACCTCTTGCATTTCCAATTCATAGAAAACGCAAAGAAATGAATAGAATAAATGAATCGAAAGAGATAAAACTTCTCTTACACAAGATCAAAACAAAGCAATGATAGCAAATGCGCTTCTTCAGCGAAACGAAACGCTCTCTCGATATTGCTCGAAGAGGGTCACGTGCACATCCCCGTGACTTCAAGCTCCGATTAGCTACTACTCTCAATATCCCGCCAAAAAATCATCCCGCGCAAAACGGCGACATCCCGGCCGCATTGTTTCGCAATTGGATCTTCCCTTCCATTTTCTTACAAAAAAAAAAAGAACAAAGAAAATAGTTCTGACCCCAAAAGTACAATGTCAGGGAGCGCAAAGGCCATTCGTCTCCCACCGCTGAAAACGCTCCGGGTGCACAATCCCAAGCGCCAGCCTGAGAATCCTTGTATCGCCATCATGTCCAGCGTCCTCGGTATGTTACCTTGTTTGGTCTTCAAGCATAAGTAGAAGAAGGGAATTGTTGACTTCTGTACAGCGTGCTGGGCTTCAGCAGGCTTCAACGCTGCCGGTTGCGCCGCCATCGAGAACCAGCTCCGAAAATGCATGGACGGCCCAGCTCCCCCTCCCGCGCCGGCGAATACAATCAACTACCACTTGTCGCGGATGCAGAAATACGTTACGAGCCCGAAGAAGCAGAAATAAACGACGACTAAAACGAGACGATGTACAAAATAGCAAAGGAGAGAGAAGGAGTTTCTCATTGCAAGTTTTTCGAGCAACTTGGCGAGAGGAGGGGCTATGATTGGAATGGCCCTTGTACGATTTTGTTGATTGCGAAGAAAGCCGCTCGACAAGAAGGTTGTATATACCAAGTCAAGGGATTGCGATACAAGAAACAGTCACAAGAAGGGGAGGAGACGACTTATCACAAACAAAGAATTGCGTTTGATAGCGAGGGCGAAAATGCGTAACGACAGGATTACGCAACGACGACAATAAGGACAGGGCTAAAGAAGGAGGGAAGGACAAATATTCACCGGCGTTGGTTGCCACTTTGACGATATCACCAAAAGTAAAAATGTACAACATACCTACACACATATCCAGGAACGGAAAAGGGGAGATTCATAAAAAGAGTGTTATAGAGAGGAGAATGAGGGGGGAATGCCAAAATATTGATATAACGGTGGAATAGAGCGCTTCATCCAATGTACAAATAGGTAGCAGACACAAACATATGAAACAAAAGTCCTTTAAAAGAGAAAATGGTTTCAACAATCCCCCCCTTTTTTCAGCATGACGTTTCTATCGCCGAGTTTCATAGAATTGCAGAGTGAACCACAGAACTTGTATAATTTTTTTTTATTGAATTCAGCATCTCCGTTTGCACTTTTGTCGTCCCCGATTTCTATCTATCCAGTACTAAAAGGAACAAGAAACATCCAACAACAAGACCCATCATTGCAAAAAGACGACAAAAAACAAAGATGGAGAAAGAGAGGGAGTCAGGGAGAGAGGTAAAGTATAGTGGTGGCGGGAGTAGGGGGTGCAAAAAAGCAGACAGTGTTGTGAGATAATGGTAACAAACGCAAAAGCCAAAGCATGCAAATATAAAAAAAAAAAAAAAAAAAAAAAAACAAGACGGGTAAATAATATCATCCTCCCAAAATAAACACTATTGCAAAGATGGCAAAAAAAAAAAGTGAATACCCTTCTCAGTTCTCCTATAAACCTCCCGTCTGTCACTAGCGCCATAGAACCCCATAATAACTAAAAGAAGAGGAAAAAAAAAATGATGGTAGAGATACGGTAGAGGAAACACTCAGATAAAGTATATCTTGAATTTCAAGATAGTGTATTCCCAATTGTAATAATATAGGTAAGGGTAGTAATGGAGAAAAGAAGTCAAGTGATAAGGAAAATCTAGTTGAGAAAGAGTGTATCGTTGAGACGGCCGCCCTCCACTATAGACAGCATATTTTCACTGAACTGAGTTTTCCAACTGTCCAGCAGTAATTTTTTTACGCACGCATGTCCGTTGAAGCACACTTTGTGCATCCTTGGTTTCTCCTTTTCCTTGTCCAAATTCGGTATTTAGACTTGAGCGTCGCGGCTGCGGAAAAAAAAAAAGAGTGGAAAATACGGCAACGGGCCGCCGGCAACGTGAGATGGATAGTCGGGTGCGAATGAGTGACCAAAGTTGGAATCGGACGAGAATAAATGGCATATAAAGTAAAATTGGTTGATCGTAATCGCACATTTCGTGTGGTGTCGTGTCTATATGATTTTAAGAGGTATCTTTGGTAGTTTGTTGGCCCTTGAACCGTCGTTAATATGGTGGCAGTTTTCGTGCCGCTCTAATAAAAAAATGATTTCTGCTGCTGCTGCTATGCAATGGCTCTATACACCAAAACATGCGAATGCTCCTTGGTGGTCCGTGGAATAAGTATGCTTTTTTCTCAAAATACTTCTCCTTTCTCTTTCCGTCTATAAAAAGAGCCTTCTTCCTTCTCTTATCCCAAAGGAAATGCTCCAGATGCGGTGCTATTATGTCGCCATGTCTCCGACGCAGAAGAGCTCTATCTCTCCTACACCGCCACTGTACGCGCTCTTCATACCGTCACGGAACTCCATAAAGGCAATTTGAATGTCGTCATCGCTTTCGATTGTGACAAAGTCCTCATCTTCATCCTGATACCGAAGCTTAAGCATTCCTTGTGCTATGCTGCTGGTGGTGAACCGCGCTAGCTTGGCATCAATCCGATCAACGAGGGACTGGTACGTGATGTTGAAAGCAACGACGAGCGTGACATAATTTCCGGTATCGCAGGTGACCCGGACCTTGAGCTGCGTTGGCAAGGCCACTTCAGGGCTTGCAACCGGGTTGTTCTGTGGAATCTGGGGCACCAATCCTGGGGGCATCATACCTGAGGGTATCATGCCGTGATGGGCCAGCATTCCTTGAGACATGGTCGCAGTTCCGAGAGACGGTGATACGGTTCGCGAGTTGGCCGCTGCAGGGTCAACACGAAGGCCGTTGCTGCTCGTGGGAGGTCCAGGTGTGGTCTGTCGAGGGTAGATGGGCTGGGTAGGGAACTGTGCCATGGTGCCGCCGACGCTGCCCGAGTGTGAATGCTTGTGTTTGTGTGTTCGCTGGGGCTGGGAGCCGGGGCTCTGCGTGCTCGTCCGGCTGGCTGGCACCGCTGCCTCGTTCCGTGGGGAGCCTGTTTGCGATCTCGGGATGGAGCTGTCGTGAGCAGGATGGAGATGCAGGGGAATGCCGGGGACAGCGGGGATGTTGCTCTGGCTGGGTTGGCGTCGCTGGCCCTGAGCAGCGGCGTCTGGAGTGCTGTACGAGCGGCTTCTTGATGCCGCCGGGTTTGCGCTGTGTCTGCCATTCATGTAGGCACTGGGCGGCGTACCATCTCGAGATGGGGCACGGGGCATTGCTGGCGCCGTATAGCGGTTGTTTTCATCCCATCCTGCCTGAGGAGTCCCTGCTTTTGAAAAAGGATTGACATTTGGTGAAAACACTCCACTGGTTGCGCTGGTTCGAGAAGACGCAGGTGATTCGCCAATAGGTGAAAAGTAGCTATCTCCTCCACGGGTGCCTGGCGATGGAACGGTCATGCTGTTTTGGGTCTGGAGGGACAAGGGCGCTGGCGGCATTGGCAGCGGGAATCGTGGCGGAGGAGCTCGCGCAATGCTGGCCAGAGACTGCGACGACTCCACGGTTACCGAGCCCTTCCTCAAGTCTCTTAGGTTGGTGCTCGACGCGGTTCTGGGGATGGCCATGGAACCTCCGAATGAGCTTGTTGGCACTGGGAACTGAGCAGGAGCAGTGGCAGGGCCAATATCGTCTTCGTCGTCGTCATCTTGCTGTAAGTAAGGGTTTTCAAGACCGCCGGCCTGGTCGCGCGTCCAAGCAAAGTCGGTGGGATTATCGTCTGGGCTCGTAGCGGTGCGAGGCGCATTCTCCTTACGTTGCGTCTCCAGGCCGGTTGCCCATTTCTTCATCATCTCCTCCGTGAGGAACTTGATGGTAAAGTTTTCGACACCAGGATCGCCTTTCCACCAGATTTGGACGCTGTGAGAGCCTGGCTTGGAAAGAGACACGACATCAGTCACATTGGTCATGAAAATTCGGCCCTTGAGTTGCAGCTTGGCATTCTTGTTCTTCTGCTTTGGGAGTGACTGCAGCCGAGCCCTCTCTTTCTTGTCTTTGCTCTTGTTCGGAGAGATTTCCTTGCAGCATAGCAAAATGCATTCGAAGAGGTAGATCTCATACTGTGAAGATAATTAGCGCTCTGTTAGCAGACAGACGAGAAGGAGAGACTGGTATATATATACGTACATCCTTCTCTTGTTCACTCTTGCCAGTGATGACACCATAGACGCCATGCAACAACAGCTTTCCAAACGACTCAATCTTGTGCGATTTCCAGTCGTCGACTCTAGTCATGAGCTCCTCCAGCGCTTCGTCGAGAAGGTCGCGATTAACGGCTTCGTTTGCTTTCTGGAGAACGCGCTCAGCAGCCTCACATCCCTGTAGCAGATCGTCTTTGGTCTCTGGGTCTTCTGTTTTCTTTGCCAGATCCTGGATAGCCAGTCAATAAATGAAAGAGAAGAAAATGAGCGTTTGCCAAGACATACCTTGAGTAGCAACGGATACTTGACTAGACGTTGCATGGGCTTCAAGAGAAAACCGTCCAGAGTGTTAAAGTCGGCCGCGACGGGGTGGTCTGACTGACGGATGAGGTCGAAATTTGTGTTGGCAATTTGCGCCGCCTTGCGCTGGTTGGCGATGAAGGGCTGGTAGATATTGAAGAACTCTTCGTGCGTGACAAATGGCTGACCCCAACGCTGGGTGTCAGCGGGCAAAGAGTTAGTGGTCTCTATGCGAATGAGGAAGCGGCGTTGAAAGTCGAGGATCAAGCTGATGTTGAGGAAGATTTGGTGAACGATGTCGCCGGTAATTACTCCTTTCTGCTCCAATGCCTTCTTCAAATCGTGCAGGTTTTCCAGGTCCTGGACATATTTGCGCTCGGTATCCACGAGTTCCTTGATGACATGGTCTCGATAGGTCATTTTGGAGGCGCCGTTGGTGCCAGTGGGCTCGCCATCGGGATAGGCTTCCTGCTGGAGAAGGTATCCGCGCCGCTCTGCAAGGTCAAGGACGTAATTAACGACTTGGGTAACCTGTTGTACGCGTTAGAATTTTTTCTTTTCTCTGGTTTAAAAGAAGAATTAGACGGCAAGATGAATTTCATCGATTAGTGTACTAGAGAAGGAGGGTTCTTCTCTCCCCTCAAACGAACAGAGGAGATTCATTCATGGTGTACTTGCCTTGACAAAGCCGCTTGTGTCAGTGCCCATCAAATCCGTAATGACAAAACTGTCGGCCGGAGGCACCTGGAGCTCCTTCATGCAGGCCTGGACGAACTTGAAGATGGCAATCTTGGACTTTTTGGAGTCGGAGGCATTGGGGTCGTCGACGGTCAGCGGCTCAGCTGGCCGCAGCGTGTTGTAGATTACCAGCAGCGGATAGCCAGAGCGCAGGAGATTCCAGAGGGGATCGACTGGGTCGGTCGGGTCGAGGTGCTGCAGAAACTGCTCGAAGCCAGGCACCTGGGCCAGGCGCTGCTTGAGGGAGATGCATATCTGGTAGAGGGAGCGAGAGGCGTCGGCCTTTTGGTTGATGATGTTACTGGTGGCCACCACTGGGCCATTGGCAACCACGGTCATGTCGCTGTTGAGTGAGGTGAGCGACGTTGAAGATCCAGCATAGGCGGTTGATCCAGACAGCTGGCTAGTGCGCGGTGCACTGCTGCTCATACTTTGATGTGGTAAACCGCCCGCTCCGTTGGGATGAGACTGGAAGACCGGGGCCGTGTTGGTTCTGAGCAGGGGTGCATGAGCCATGACCTCTTTACTCCATCCGTCGGGGGCCCGATATCAGGGCTGGGTCCTGGGCAGCAGCGTCTGAGGTCGAGGTCGATGAAAGGGCGGTTTTCGGTCGAGCGAAGACAAGAGGTCAGGGTTGAGGAAGAAAGAGGAGGAAAACAGGGGTGGTGCTCAGGCCCAAGGCGGGGGTTTAGCGAACGAGTTTCTCGCGGAAGACCAGTCCGTGGGTTGCGGATCCCTAAAGAGCACGGATTCACGTCATTTAACGCGAAAGGCCAGCGTCAATGGGTTGTTGGACAGCCTCACGAGCCGTTTGCCACGGGCAGAGCAGGCAGGCGGAGCGAGTCTGGCGCTGAAGGGGGTCTCGACGAGGCTTTCTTTCGGCCAAGAGAGTCGGCGGCAGTGAGGATATGCTCGTCGATTCTGCGTCCCAATCGGGTGTGAATGTGTCTCGCTGACAGACGCCCGTTGTCTATATCGCTTTCGCTTTCTAAGTCTCTGTCTATATTGCTTTCTGCTGCTCTGCGTCTAATTGTGTTGTCTATCTTCTTCTGTCTGTCTGTCGGGTCTACTGTGTACGTGACGGGTCGTCAAACAAACGATCGAGTAATCTCTTGTCTCTGTCGACTGGTCTGGTGTCTTTCTTGGGAAAAACGAAGTGCTATTAGGTGCTACTGCTCTACTTGTTGCTGTTGCAGCGGCAGCAGTGATAGGCAGCGTCAAGGCTCGAAACGGCGTCGAACAGACTCCAGCGATGCTCGCGCAACGCTTCTCTTGCGATCTGCCGGTCGGATCTTAGGTGTGTACGGATGCCAGTCGGTGTGCGGGGACTCGCTGTCAAAGAGAACCGCTGAGGCTGCGGCAGAGGCAGGATCAGGAGGCGTACAAGTAAAGGGGGAGCCAGGAATGGGCACAGAAGGAGAAGAAGAGAGGCTGCCGACACGCAGACGAGTGGAGGAGAGGAACGCAGCAGCGAGACGGCGTGCTAACGGCAGTACGGGCGGCGGCGGTACCTGTGCAGGTGCGCGGCGGTGGGCAGATACTCGGCGCGAGGTACCGAAGCCCGCAGGCGCCACGGCCAGACACCCAAAGGGCGGGTTGGTGGGCAGGCATCAGTTGATCTACAGGCTCTGGGGGCTGCTAATTGGGACGATTGGGGCGGTTTAGCGCGCCGGGCTCGATTTCAGGGGGCTCAACTGGGGGGGCGCTTCGGCGACCCTTTTTTTCCTCTTCTTCTTTTTCCTGAATGTTCCATTTTCCCCTTCCCTGCCCGCCACGGCCGTCTTCGCGGTGGCTGCTATTCTTCCCCTTTGTCTCTTACCCTGTGGCATCAGAGCCATCTGCCATTGTGTCTAGCCCAGCGCCAGCTTTGCCACCGTGGCAGCAAGGCGCCGCCGCAGCGCAGCGCAGGTATTGGGGACTCGCGCGGCCTGCGACTAGTGCCCAAGGCCGCGGTACTAGTACAGGCGCTGGCGTCCCTTAGGCCGAGCTGGGACATGTGGCCCATTCGCTGCATGTTTCACAGGCGCGGCGCTAGGCCTGGGCGGGCTAAAGGCGAACGCTGATGAGCACTGGAATCAGAGCCTGCGGTGATACGGCCTTCCTGTGCCCATATCCTCAAGTGTACATGTACGGTAGACAGGCATCAAATGGATATCGTGATGTTGATGGCGGACAACCAGACAGCCAGACTGCGGCTTATCCCAGGCTCAGGCCCTCCCGCCCTTCCACGCGTCTCTTGCCGCCATAACGTACGACCGTGTTTCGTTCCCAGCTCTCACATGCCTCTGCTCGCCGTTTCAGTCGCACGGCCGGCGGCTGCTGAGCCAACAAGACGATGCGAGGTTGTGCTACGGCCGAGTGCTTGGGCAGCCTGAGTCTCAGCACTGCCCACGAGGCCCTCTGCACCGTCGCATAGAGAGTCATACGTACAGATATTTGGGGGCAATATCCGGGCATTGGCTCGCAAGAAAAGCACTCGCGACCAGCCGTTGACTCTGTTTTCAAGCTATTGCTAATAGATAATCAAGGAGGTAGCACTGCCAAAGCCTTTGGACTGGGGAGGTATGGCGCTACCAGGGGTTGTTTAATGGACGGATTCCAATATCTCATGATGCGATTGTGCACTAATAGCAGCCCAGTCGCAGTGCTAACAAGTTCCTGGTTACTGCCACAAGCACTCGTACAATTATAGGTAATTAGGTACTAGTTACAGCACATCATCTTATACTCGCACATGAAAAGAATTAGAATAGGCACACCGTTCCTGGGAGGCCATCAATTCTCTCCAAAGTACATATACCAGCCCAATCGTCCGCTTGGCAAATATGGTAAAACAACGAGATACTACAGACTGTAGTGCTCCCTACTTGCAGCCCGAAAAACAACCGCTCTATTCGGAGAAATGCTATGGCCCCTGTGCAGAACCCGTCACTTGTCATTTTCTACCAACTGCCGTCGTCTTTGCCTTGTTCCTAATGCAGCGCAAGTTCGGGTGTCTACTCATTTTTAACGTTCCATTGTTATGCTTAAGCCGCCACATGAAACACAGTCACAAGTCGTGGATAGAACAAAGCGATTTACTAACAGAAACAGACAGCGATCAAGTCGCACATGCAGAGACTAGGCAAAGGAAAGTTCCTAGGCACTTTGCAAGTTCTCTCTTTGTTGGATTTGGTAAATAGGATTAGTACTGCTACCGCATGCAGCCAATAACAAGTACTACAGATAGTACCTCTTCTTATAGTATCAGCCAGTATCACCGTGTTGTGCTTCAGATACCCACATGTACTGCATGATAAGTATGTGCATGTAGGTAGCCACTGTTGTATGGGTTCCATGAGGATTTGCTCTGGTCACCTGCCCGTTATTTTGTGGATTCGCAGCAAGGAGCCTGCATGCGATTTACGTCTGGTAACAGGAGGCATCCAAGGCGGCGGTGAAAGGGCCAAGGACGCGATACGGGCCTCTTCACCGCATGCTGTAAGTACCTGTAGTACTGGCATCAATATCGGGTGTACACCAGCCACTCTATTTCCCGCCCATCTCGACTCGTGCTCGAGCTGAAAGAGTCCAGCCCACTGACGTCAGCCGAGATGGTAAATCGTAACCCTACAGTATCCCAAGATACTCAGCTGAGCAAAAACGCCTGACGTCGCCAACAAGGTTGATTCAAACCCGGTGAAGAGCTGGATCGGAGGTGGAGTTGAGACGCGAAAAGAGACCGCCCGTATGGTAGGGCTGAGCTGTGTCCAAGGTCTGGGACCGAGGCCGTCGATGCGACCCGTCTGCAGGATTGGGTCCAGCGAAATGGCATCTAATCTGAGCTATTCGGTGCAGCCAAGCCAATTGGCGGGATGCTGGAAGGTATGGAGAACACTCACCATCTATTGGCTGCAGCATCTGACTGGATTTGTCTGCCTCTGAGTAAAAGGTCTTTTTGTCTGAATAATACGATATTTGGGTAACCTAGACATAAATATACTCATGAAAGATGTTATAGTAATGTATATGTCTGGTCCGCCCCATCTCGTATTAAGGGTTGAAATCAAGGTTATCAGTAAAGCATGTAACATAAAAGAGGAGCATAAGTGTTACATGCAGCTGCAATACTGCTAAGCCGTGTGATTTGCATTTGGCCGGCACCCATCTCTGATTTCCGAATAGTTTCTCAATGTAGAGCAGTGAGGCTGCATATATGTAGATGTACTGCGAGTAACTAGGTAGCTGCATGCCCATGGAAAATAAGACGTGTGGAATCTCTTAATCTATTCGGGGCAATATACATATATTGACCGCACGGTTAGTTGTGGAGAATGCTTTCGGCAGGTATCCGTGATGTTGCTTGGAAAAAGGCAGAGGAGCCGAGATATGGGGGGCTACTGACGTGGATACCGGTATCAATGAAAACAATATCCACAGAATTTCATCGTTTATTTGTTCCATTTTAGAGTTGATGAATTTACGCCACATTTTCATGGGTTGAAGGACGCTTCAGGTACTTGTAACCATCAATAGCATCCATGTCCCTGCATTTCTTAGGAGTAGCCCAAAGCCATCTCAAGTGAGAGCCAGCGAAACGACATGAGCCGTCGTCATTCTCACGGTTGCGCAATCTCGCTATCACACGGCCGCTTAGTAAAATTTGTATTCATTTACAGATCAATGGCAAAGCAACGCCAATATAACGTCCACTAACACAAGGGGCCCGCAGCAGCCGCTTTGGGGTAGCAGAGTGGCAGATCGAAGCACCGGCCGCCATACAGCTGCGCTACCTGCTGGGTACAGGCTGCCTGCACTGTAGCTCGCACGTCGAGCCCAGTACTGCACCCGTAGACCCCCCGCCTCCCAAAACGGCGCTACGGCGCTTTCCACAGCGCTGGGTTTCGGCGGCTGAGGCCTGGCAGCTTGATCGAAAGGCACTGACAGCGCCATCCCCCGCCGGAGCCGCGCTGTAACGCCGCGCCGAGCTGCCCAGCCACTACCACGAGCAAACCTCCAGGCTGCAGCGGCCGCTTGATTCTCGCAGCATCCAATTGATCCCATTTGCTTGCTTGTTGTTGTTTTGTTTGCCACTTGCACACTCCAGACTCGGCACGCCCTGCTATTGGCAATCTCCACGGACCCCCGGGCAACGCTAGCTGGAGCCCGATACGATATGGGAAGTTGGCGCGGCTGTCTGGGTCTCAGCGCTGCGCAATCGCAATCCTTCGGAACCAACAAGGCAGAGCCCGGCCTGTGATAGCCTCACTCATCCACTCTCGAGCGAGGCTGGACTGAGCCGCAGACATGTCGCGACCAGACAACCTGACGCCCTCCATGGGCCCGTTTTCGCCCGCCCACCAGCCCGACGAAGGCTACTCTGAAGATCCTCTGGGCCCGGGGCTGACTGAGCAGCTCTCGTCGCTGGCCTCGCTCAAGTCGCCCATGGAGCTGCCGCAGTGGCTGGCCGCAAATGCTTCGCAGCTGCCGGTGTCTGTCAAATCAAGTGAGTCTCTGCCATCCTGCACCGCTTCGTATTCCGTGCCGTGACCGTGTTGCTGAGCCCCCTCGCCGCAGAACTGGCCATGGCTCTCTTGGACCAGCTCCCAACCTCCGCCATTGTCGAGATCGTCGAGCGTTTGAGCCCGAGACTGTACATCGACTTTATCCGACATCTCCCCGCCGAAATCTGCCTCAAGATCCTGGGCTATCTCGATCCCGTCTCTCTCGTCAGCGTGCTGCAGACATGCCGGGCCTGGTATGACCTGGCCGTGGACCGCAAGCTATGGGAGCGGCTGTACTATCTCGAAGGCTGGAAAGCCGTGCAGGCCGAGATCGATGCGTGGGAGATTCGGGTCAACACTGGCGTGAGCAATTCCATCGGCCACTTGCACCGCATGCAGACATCAGACGACCACCCAACCAAGATACGAGCCATCCTCAACCACGATGAAGACGAGGACCAAGATTTGGAGATGCTGGACCGCGATAGGCTGCCCAGCATCCAGGAGAGCAGCGCCGGGACCAGCCTTTTTGGTTCTCCCAGCGCGCTACAGTCCTTTAAGCAAACCCTGCCCTCCTTGGGGGATATGCATCTCGACAGCTTCTCGTCCGCCAAAGGTAAGGCTGTGGACCGGAGCTACGGATCGTCGTCGTCGTCGGAAAGCAGGGCCAAGCGCAAAGAGCCCGGCGGCACCCCTGAGATCTCGCTGCCTCCCATGGCTGCCGGCGACACCACCGCGAGCATGATCAAATCGACCCTGTGGACGTGGGATATCAACAGCTCCCGCTATCGCATCAACTGGAAATATCTCTATAACATGAGGCGACGACTTGAATCGAACTGGGAGCTGGGCAAATTTAAGACTTTTGTACTGCCTCACCCCGACTTTCCCGAAGAAGGCCATCAGGAGTGCGTCTACACATTGCAGTTTGACGCAAACTATCTCGTCAGCGGCAGCCGAGACCGCACAATGAGAATCTGGAACATACACACCCGTCGCCTGGTTCGTCCACCGCTCACAGGCCACCATGGTTCGGTCTTGTGCCTTCAGTTCGACGCAGATCCGGCCGAAGACATCTTGGTCTCAGGTAGCAGTGACTCCAATATCTTCATCTGGAGGTTTTCCACCGGAGAGCTTGTGCAAAAGATTACCAACGCACATCGGGAATCTGTTCTTAACGTGCGGTTCGACAAAAACGTTCTCGTCACATCTTCCAAAGACAAAACCATCAAGATTTTCAACCGTCGCCCCCTCAAGTACGGCGACTTAGGCTATGGCCCTGTGGATGCAGCCGTTAACCCGGTGGGCATCAGCGTCAAGCCCTATGGCTACGAGCTCGATCTATCCCAGGAGCTCCCCATCAAACCCGCCTACACGGTGATTGGCAAGCTGGAGGGGCACGGTGCCGCTGTCAACGCCATCCAGATCCGGGGCCGCACTATTGTTTCTGTCTCTGGTGATCGCCACATCAAGGTATGGAACTGGCCAGAGCAGGTTTGTACACAGACCATTCCGGCGCATGAAAAGGGCATTGCCTGCGTCGAGTTTGATGAACGCCGGATTGTAAGCGGTAGTAGTGACTACGAAGTCTGTATTTTCGACGCGCTCACCGGCTTGAAAGTGGCCTCCCTGCGCGGACATGCCCATCTGGTGCGAACCGTCCAGGCCGGCTTTGGCGACTTGCCCTACAGCAAGCAGGAAGACGAGGCCGAGGCGAAGAGAGTGGATGCCGAGTACTTTAGGGCTGTAGAAGCGGGAGAGATTGACCACGAGGGTGACCGAAGAATTCGTCGCGCTAGAAGAGTGAATGCGGGAAGCTCCCGACCGGCTGATCTTCAGGCTACTGGCGCCAAAGTTCCGCCTGGCGGAGGAGGCGGACGCAAATACGGGCGAATCGTTTCGGGCTCGTATGACCAGAGCATCATCATTTGGCGGCGTGATAAGGAGGGTGTATGGAAGCCCGGGCATCATCTCCGTCAGGAAGAAGCCGCAGAGGCGGCGCATCGACAAGTCGCCCTGACCAATGTTCAACGACAGAGCACACAGTTTGCCTCGGCGGCCATTGCCGTATCGGCGGTGAGTCCTGGCGCGCCACAGGGCATGCAGTCGTCGCCAATACTCGATCCAAACAGCGAGAACAGCCAGTCAGCACGGCTTTATATGGCCATGATCGACCAGACGGTTCCCTTTGGGGTTGCAGCGCTGAGACAGGCACTGGCAAGTCACCCATCCATGCTTATCTATTTTGGCTACCTACAAGCCGCAATTGAGCGAGAGCCCTCTCCTTTTGTGCGGGCACATCTCCGACAAGCTGTGGCAGACGGCTTAATCGCGATACAAAACAACCAGATGGCCAGACAGCGGCTCATTTCTCGCGGCAACTCTCACATACCGGGCCCTATCGCTGCCACAGATGCAAGAGCCCTCAACTTGGCTCCTCCATATGCTAGCGGATCAATGGCGGGCCCATCCACCGCCGCACTTGTAGCAGGCGATGGCATTGGTGGCGGCACCAACAATAACAACAACAACAACAACAACAACACCGCTGGCGGCAGCAGTGAATATAGACAGCTGGCATACTCACCAGCAATGGTGTCACAAGTCCCAGCCCCTACGCCGCTCCACGCACCGGTGCCTCAACCATCTCAACTTTCCATAACTCCCGGCCAGGGACCTCCACCTCAACTCCCCCCAATGGTCCAACAGCCTGAGATTCCTGGACAAGTCCATGGGCAGCAAGGACCGATTGAAGTCGAAAACAACGCACAACCTCCTGAGCAACGCCCACGCATTGCGGCGGCGGAAAATCCCCCAGCGCGCGTCTTCAAGCTTCAGTTCGATGCCCGCAAGATCATATGCTGTAGCCAGGCTCCAGTCATTGTAGGCTGGGACTTTTGCAACGGGGATCCTGAATTGGAAGAGGTGGCTCGCTTCTTTGCGGCGATTGACTGAAAGAAGCAAAGGTTTATGTACGGAGAGGGGAGTTTTTGATGAAACCAGGCACAAAGCTCTTCTGTAGCGGGACACTTTGTCTATTCCTATGCTGCTTCACCAAGCGAGGAATACAAATTGGAGGATTTTGAAAGGGGAGAACAGCATTCGGCATAGTAATCATGGAAGCTCATTTCCTTTTGTTTGTTTGATAGCGATGGAATTACTGGAACTAGGTACTCTGCATTCCCGGCGTTCAATTTTCAACCAACTTCGTCCGGAGTCTGTAACTTGTTTGTTGTTGTGTTACGGCATACTACGATCCTGTATTATCTCACAAGCGATGTGTGGGATTCCCACTTGTTTGCTTGAGACTACGGTACATGTTTTTGTAATACGCCTCTCAACGTACGGAAAACTTGTCTCCTCTTTCATTAGAAGGGGAATTATTTGGGTAAAGAAATGAAAAGAAGAAACTTTTAAAATCCCTGTAGATGGCATTAGATTAGCACGCACCTTCGTTCTTTCTAGGTTTGCGCCTAGGAGGACATGATGAATTGATGAACACTCTTTTCTCTCGTTTTCTGTGTTTTGCTTGCAATATCATGTTACTGTAGGGCTTGAACAAAAAAAAAGCAAATAAGAAAAATAAATGGTATTATATTGTAGCGAGTTCGGAAATAATTTTGCGCCTAAATGATGTGCTTTCCTTTTCTTTCTGAAGCTGAAAACATGAGAAACCACAAATCATCCCGTCGTTTCAGTGAGTATAAATAGAGTGTATACAGTTAACGCAAAAATCAACCGGCAGCCTGCTTCACCTTCTCCTCCGTCTGCGGCGGCTCATCAACAAACTCCGGCACAACCTCATCCTGCAAAAAGCCTGGCACCGCGCCACTTCCATACTCTTGCTCCAGCTCCGCCTCCATGCCCAATGCCTCCAACTCAGCATCCAGCTCCGCTTCATCCACCTCATCTGGTATATCATAGCCCCTCGCAAGGCTCTCCTGGATCTCATTGCCCACATCGAGCAAATCGGCCATTTCGTCCTGCAGGCGCTCAATCTTGTCAATGTCGATCTTGCCATACTGCTTGCGCAGCTCCTTGTTGGTAGTCTTCATGGCGTCGACCTGGGTCATGACGTTTTTAAGGTTGTCCTGCATTGTTTGCGCTTGTTCCATGTTCCAGACTTGGCTTTCGAGTTTGTCCTTTTCGGCCTCATAGGCTTTGCGGCGCTGCAGGACCTTGAGGGCCTTTTGCTTGATGGCTTGCTTGCCTGGGCCGTCGCGCATTTTGGAGAGCTTGTCTTGGTAGGCGGAGAGTTCGCCGTTGAGGGCTTTGAGTTTGGTGTCGATGGAGGCGATGCGGGTGTCGATGTTGGAGATTGCGCCGTTGAGGGTGGGTTTGGGGCCGGTGGGCTTGGAGCCGAAGAGGCGATTCATGGTTGCGGCTGGTTTGTTTCTTTTCTGTGTGTTTTTCTTAATTTAAGTGGTACGATGGCGGAATGGATGTAGAGATGGGAGATTGGTTAGGAGAGAGGGCGCTGTAGGTGGGCAAGGCTGAGGATGCGCATGTGTGCGGTTGGATGTCGAGATGGGTTGATGCTGTTGCGGGATGACGTTCGGTGGTGACGAGGCTCTGGGTGATGGTGGAGGGGCAGGATTGGAGACGGCCCACTGGCCTGCCTGCAAGGCTGTGCCTGGTGAGGATGATGAGTCAGCAGATGACTTGCAAGATGCAGGGTAACAACTTAAGGAAGATGGTTGAAATGGCAGAAAATATTTGTAATTTGTAGGGTGAGTAGTGATAATGTAAATATGTTTGAGAGCTCATACTGGGTGTGAATATATTGGTTTATAAGCCGCAGAAAAAGTAATAGCCAAGACTTGCGCTCGTTGTTCTCCATTACTCTGTTGGTGTCCAGTGCGCCCTATATACATGTATGTAGGTCATTAGCTTTGAGCGCAGAACAAGCATAGCAGCAGCCGTATTGATGACAAGAGAAGTAAGAATAAAAAGGCATCTAAGAGAAGAACGAATAGACACATAAGTTTTCAAATGTTATAGTTGTATAACAAGGTGCTAAGATGATTATATCCATAGGTACAAAAAGCATCCCTAGCTTCTGCATTAATAGATAAAGTAGCAGTAGTAGCAGTAGTAGCTATAATAATAGTAAAAGTGATAGAACATGTAAAGTAAATGTGGTAAGAAATTGATAGTAGTATCATAATGTGGAAAGAGAATAGCTGTTTCATAGCTGCATGGAGCTGTATAGAATGGCTTCCTAAAGTTATTAACTAATTTTTAATGCCTTGTACTCACTGAGTTTGTATTAAAAGAATGATCTTGGATATGGATTCCTGCCCTGGCGCAAAACCGGATATTCTGGCCCATCTCCTCGGTTGTCTGGCATAGTGGTAAGGTGGAGAGACGAAGGACACCGGCAGTGGCTGCAGTAGGATAGTGATAATACGGACATAATCACATCTACATGTGCTCATCTAGTTTATTTCTCTTCTGTCGTTTGCACAATAATTTAGCGCCCCTATACTGCAACAATTAATCCTGTCTTTGCTTACACGTTTTGTAATATTACTTCGTAGCGAGATTTTCTTTCGTCTAGGTCAATGGGATATAGCGCTAATCCAGGTATTCGCTATCTACACAAAATGTTATTCGGTGTTCAATTGCGCCAATATGTGCCAGTCTTTTATCTTCTAGTTCTTATAGTATCTCCCCCGCCTGCTTAGCAGGTGCACATATATACATTAGCATACTTTGATCAGATAATTACAGTGGATTAGATTGTTAGTAGGCATTAGAATCAGCGGAGAAGGAGCAGCATCTGGCTGCCGTGGTTGTCTTAGAAGCTTCCTGTGCATTTTCATAAGTATACATGCATTCCATGGCCCGGGTTTGCCTTGCAATAAAATGAACGCTGCGAGAGCGGATACCTGTATGGCGCAAGGAGAAACACAATCACTCATGTAACTACGTGTGCAGAGATATAACTCACGTTGCATATATTAAGTTGCGTATTAAAGTATATACCGCTTATTACTTGTTCAATCTCATTTACGCATCCAAGCTTTGCAAGCAATGACCCGGGAGAACAGGCCGACAAGAAGTTCACCAAACTCTTCTTTGCTATAGGTAGACATAGGATATCCATGCTTTCAAAGTATTTTTGACGTGATTCACGATCACTTCATCGCTGTAGTTCCGTGCCATGTTGTGAAGCAGCTCTTTGAAGGTGTGAGAATTATGCTTTTGGTAGTAAAGCAGATTGAGAAGCATTAAGCCGGCAGCGAAAGCAACGTAGATCATCTTATACTGATATAGAAATAATGACGAAAAGTATTAGTCCAACAGAAACGAAAGACGACTAAACAATGTATGTAAGAGAAAATAGGCGAGGGCAGCACAGGAAATATGTAGGCCAACTTTCACGGCCTTTTCCCGTCTTCGTAGAGTAATTTTCTTGAGGCTTTCAAAAGACATACTGCGACGAGTTCAATAAACTCTTTTCACAACACAACACTATTTGAGTCTCCACGAAGCTGAAATGATTTGTGTATAAAACGCTGTAAGGCGAGGTTCGCGATTAGATAACTGCGAAATTCTGAATATAAATAGAAACGCCCGATGTGGCGCTGGCGCTATACTAACTTACAAGCCTTGAATGTCACCCATAGAACTGTATTCAATATATCGTAAGTACCACTATAAATCGAGTTTTCAAACAAAACCAATTTATCTTGTGACACTTGGTTCTTCTTTTTTTGTTTACTTCTTTTCTCTCACTGCAGACATTCACTGCGATTTGCAGCGCCTCGTCACCTGTTTCTGCCCGCCAAACGCGTCTCTCGCTACTGGCGGGGCAATTAACTCTAAATCTACCCCACACAGAATTAACTACCCTATTAAGACTAGAGCTCACTAGCGGATTTCCTATTGGGGCTCAATGTAAACAAATGATCTGTTTGCAGTTTAAGAAATGAAATTTGGGCATCGCGCACGCACGTAATCTTAGAAACGCGACGCCCTTTTTTATGTTCATTTATTCACCCTTGCAACCTTTTTTTAATCAACGCGTCTTCACGTGGGGTGACAATTCACCGAACGAGTACGTATCTTTGTAACTTCAAGTTATTCCAATCTTGGGGCTTTCAGTGCCAATTCTCCGTTTTTATATCGGCAATCGCCCTCTTTGCTGCCAATCTGACGACAGAGCAGGCTATATCTGGCAGCCATGGACGATATCACTAGCCCACCATGGGCTCATGGGTGCGAACCCGCTGCGATGTAAGACTTCTGCTGCGACTGGATCTCGCTGGGAGGAATGTGGGAGAGGTGGGCTAACTGGGCGCGTGGCAGCAATCCTCATCCAGCATCGTTTGTGAACTTTTTCCCTGCGGCCAGCGAAGCCAAGCCGAATATCCTCGAGATGTGCGTATTCTTCGATTCCCTGGAGTCGCTCGGCGGCGATGTGGCGATGGCGAAAGGTGCTGACATATATTTTCTTGTCGGCATTTAGTTCGTGGGCAGACAACTTCGTCGCCCAAAGACCTGCAGCAATCTCCCGCGCCTGGTGCCGCGTCCCCGCTGTGGCCGGCCCTTTGACTATCCACAGAGGCAGAACGATCATGAAGCGAATTGGACGACCAGCCAGCGCTCGGGCGGTCAGGCCTCAAATGGCCGTTGCCGTCGAAGCTGCCGAGGACCCAGAAGAGACGCAGAGAGCGAGCCGCCGCAGGCTCAACTCATTTGTGCCGCCGGCGCATGAGGCCGAGCTGGAACTGACAGGATCACCTCTGTCTCGAGCAGAAGTTGTGGGCATAATGGTTCGCGCCAAGGGTATGTTGTTTCATTTTGTGACATCGATATCATGATGAGTTTAGTGCTTGGGCTTACTGTTGCTACAGTTAATGTCGCGAACTGCTTCCTCCAAGAAGAGCACACCAATCTATCAGAACGGAAACGCTTGGCCAAGCAGAGCACATTCTCCAAGTTTACTGTTCCGCTGAAGCGCCGCTTCCGCGATTACTCCTCCATCGACTTCGACTACGCCAGCGGCGGCAATAGAACTACCATTTTCAGCGAGCTCGATCCCATCATCTCCAAAGCTCTCCAGACAGGCGTCACAGAGATTGACGTTAGCATGGCATCCATCACAGAGGTCGCGGCCAACCTCCAATCCACCTATCGTAACCCAAGAACCTCCCTCCTTGCTAGCGGTGCACCGGTTCTTTCAGATATTGCAGACATCACTGAGCCATCGAGCCCTCTGGCTTTAGAGCCAAACGAATCCAGGTCCGACGCCAAGTCGCCTACGAAGAGATCTACCCAATCACCAAGCCCGACGAAGAGCAGCAAGAGCTTCCGCAAGAGACTCAGCGACACAATTGTCAAGCTGCTGCCTGCTTCTAGCCCTCGTGCAGAGCCTTCTCCCATCAAGCCAGCTAGTCCTCCGCCAGCAAAAAGAGATGATCGCGAGAGGAGAGGATCTATCATTATCAGAAGTCCCAATACAACAAGATCGCCATTATCGTCGAATTCAACCCCTGGCCTGGTCCAGTGGCCCGGCAGAATCTCTAAAGACTCGCCTTTTGCGCGATGGCGACCAAAGCGCAAGTCAGAGCCCGTTACTCGTCTTTCACCAGAGTTCCCATCTCCTTCTCGCAACGAATATTCTCCTGTCAGCTCTATAGCGCCTGAATCTCCTACTCGCCATATTCGCCCTCGCGAGCCTACCCCTTCCAAGTGGCACAGCTTCCAGCCTTCAACGCCCAGCAGAAAACCATCTCCTACGGTAGCTACGCACAAACCCGATAACGAGTTGAAACTAGTCAAGTCTCTACCCGCGTGGATGCAGCGCACCGATTCAGCCTCAGCATTCGAAGCCTGCGATCTCAGCAACATCGACTTTGGACCCGCTTCTCCCTCATTCACGGGTTCTGTTTCCTGGATAAACAGCCCCGAGAGTGCTACTGAGAGCGAACGCACTAGAATCATCAGGCGACGCAAAAGTGAGCCGCTGTTCAGAAACTTGCTCAAAACTCGAGCCTCCCGCCGAATCTCACTTTCACCCCAGAAAACTGCGGCCGCGAGCGGGGTTATGCCTACTTCTGAACTTTTCTCCCACCTTGAAGAACCCCGCCGCACTTATAACATCTCCCACGTTTCTGCAAGCATCAACTCTATCGCATCGCCTTCAGCCAACGTGCCTGAATTTTCAAATCTTCACACATCTCTAGTCAACACACCCGACGTGTCATCTCAAGATACCAGTGACCAAGCCAACGAGAACATGGAGATTCTCACCGCCCAATACAAAGAGAGGATGAAGGCCATTATGAGAGCCACCGGCAGCCCCCTTGACGCCGATGATGTGTTCAAGCCCGACAATGAGCAAACCGCAGTGGAACGACTGGCCAAGATGGCAGAGACTCAATGCAATGGCCACGCTAAGGTCGTGGTCGCCAAAGAGAACGGAAGACTTTTTGTTCGGTTTAAGCTACCGTTTGAATATTCCAGCCTCTTCCCCGAAAGCCAAGGTGCAGATGAGCTTCACTCCTCGAACGCGCCCTATACTTCAAAGTCGCCACAAGCTCAGGCTCCTCGCTCTTCTCCGAAACCTAGATTCACAGAGGATGAGATGTGGGAGCTGGAAGAAGAACTCTACGTCGACCATCGCACTGAACATGACAAGACTCTCGTCGTTTCCGACTTTGGAAGCTCCCCCGTCAAGGGACAAGGCACTATTTCGCCCGCTTATGACCGACTCCCATCAAGCTCGCCTGCTCAGCAAAGCAATACCTCTCCTGCCTATGACAGGCTTCCTACCAGCTCACCCTCGCTGCCGTCACAGGACGAGAACGATGTCAGCATCACTATCACATTCCCTGACGTCTCCTACGAGCTTGAGGGCAATACTACGATTCCTGGTCTCACAGACCCGTCGCCTGCCAAGGCACCAAAGACACCCGTCCAGAACATAGCCATGATCAACTCGGACGGCTCCACTGTGTCTTTCAAGGCCGTCAACCGCAAACCAGCTCTCACCGCCGACGCCGAGAAGGAAGCCGAAAAGTCACAGCCCGCGCCCTCATCCGCCACCACCCGTGCCGACTCACCAGAGCGCGACTACATGCGGGACTTTATCCGCCGCTCAAAGCACAGGCGGCCTTCGACAACGGCGCTCGGCTCTCCTATCGCACAGACCCAGCGACAACCTCTTGGTGCGAGAAGCCCTAACATGGAAACTCAGCAGCCAGAGAAGCGCAAGTTTGAGAGCGAAGGCGGAGAGAACGAGGCAGCAGCTGAGCCTGCCGCAAAGAAGATCCGCCGAACCCGATCCACACCGCCGAAGCCTGCCGCCGCAGCTGCCCACGCGGACTCGGGTGACGAAGATCCCCTTTCGGCGGCCGTTGCTCTTCCGGCTGCCCCAGCCCCAGCCCCTCCCGCCTCTGATTCTTCCTCCCGCCGATCGACTCGCCTAAGGGCCAGAAGTGCTATCCCGAAGCCTTCTGGTCCGGCGGCACCTGTCCGGGTAGGACGTCCCGTTGGACGTCCGCGACGCACCGAGCAGGGGACGGTGGACGTTGTCCACCAAACTCGCGCCAACACCCGCCGTAACAAGGGGAAGGCCGAGTACCCTGCTCAGGTGCTCGCCCGGCAGGCCGAGGCAGCAGGAGAAGCAGAGGAGGTTGTCGGCGCCCAGGGATCCGACCAACCCGCTGGCGCTGCAGCAGTCCCTAGGACTCGCCGCGGCAAAAGTGTGGTCTGGAAGGAGCCTCTGGCCGACTTCCAAGAGGAGGCGGCGAAGCCCCAGGTGGCCAAGCCCAAGCGAGGCCGGCCCGCAGGAACTGCCGGTTCCAAGACCACGGCGGCGAGGCCCTCTGGCGCAAATCGCGTCAGCAAGCCCGCGCCGAAGGTCTCGGCAGCTACTGCTCGGCAGCGAACCTCACGGCTCGCTGCCGGCCTGGGCATGGCCGGCAATGGGACACCCGCTCCGAAGCGGGCGACCCGGGCGTCGACCCGGAGCCGGAAGTAATGGTTGAGCCGCAAGGTTCCCGTTGCTTTTGGCCTCGGGGAAGCGCTTGAGAGGTGACGGTCGAGCTCGCAAGAGTTCCTGTCATCTCTCTGCCGGCCATGGGAATGGGTGGGATGGTCGAGTCGAAAGATTCCCATCCGAGCACCAAACACAAAGCCTGGGAACGGAAGGTTGAGCCGCAAGGCTCCCTTCTCAGTACCGGCTAGGTGTTTGGAAACGGTGGTTGAGCCCTCGGGATCCCATCAGCTCCAGCCAAGGAGGAAGCGAGAGACAAAGTTTTTTTTCTTTCTGTTTTGTATCTGCTTGGAGTTTGGGAAAGGAAGGGGGGAAAAGGGGAAAAGGCGTTTACGGGGAAAAGATACCAAGGTGGCTTTTTGTTTTGTTTGTTTGAGTACTTTTTTGGGTCTGGCTTTGTTTGGTTTCTCTTTTTTTTGTCTTCTTTTTCGGTATGGAGAATGGAATTGGGATTTCGGGTTTTACCAGATGAATTCAAGAATTGACCCGTGAATGGTTTCCTATCTTACCGTGACTCTGTCTGTGAGCTGGACGAAAATTCGACTGCATTTGGACGAGACTTGGACGAATGGGGAGAAGTTTCTTGGGCGGCCAGAATTGCTACAGACTTGTTGATTGCGCATCAAGTTTACTATTTCGCATCCAGCAGATTCTCGGCATTTCGATTCTGATACACGCGATTGCACATATATGTCAGCTGTGTCAAAACGATATTGATCCTACATGCGCGCTGTGGCTTTTGCGTACTGATAAAAGTTTTGAACAGGACAGGTGACTTGACGCCCAAGGGCGAGCAAGCTGGATGAAAGAGCCAATGCCATTCGGTTGCCCTGGTTATCGTCTGGCGAACGGTACAAGCATGTGGCCGATGGAAGTGCTGTGAGGTCGTTTTTTTTGTCTATTGCACAAGGTCATTATTCCTAATTTCTGTCTTCAACAAAAGGGTATTCAAAGAAATGGGTTCATTAATGGTTTTAAACAAGGGATATCAGACTACGGGAAACATCCTGTTCTGTTCTTCGATAGGGTGTAGAATTAGGAAATCATCGTCCCCGTGAGAATTTTGTTGAATAAATGCACCCTTATTCATCTTTGTCCTAATCCGTCGCAGGATGAGATCACCCGTTCCCTTTATAGTACTCGACGATTCAGCGCTCTTTCACCAACTACCCATCTATGACAAACTTAGGGACTGTATGGTCTTGAACATCCTACGCGGCTTGGAAATGCGCTACGTCGTTACTATGTCTGTACAGTAGTAGAGTTCGTGGTGTTTGTTTCTTCGTGGCAAATCGGGCGTTCATCAGAGCCATCATAATCGCGACACATCTTTCTCCTTCTACATGGCCCTTAATGTCCTCAAGATAGAAGCTACACGGACCTTTCTATCTTCCCTCTTCAACAGCACAATAGACTCCCACACCGCCCTATGATCGCCGTCTCTGAGGTACTAGATAGTGCCATTTCCTGTTGGTCGTCTAGGTAAGCTTTAGCTGGGCTTATCATCTGCCATTCTCGTTCTGCTGACTCTTTTCCCGTTTCTTCCCATTTCTGGATGGTACAGCCTTCTTGTGCCTCATCGATCCATGTGCTTAATTCCTTCTTTCCTGCCTGGGTCGCCTATAATTCAATGAACGATTATAGGCTTGCCGGCAAAAGTTTAACTACTTCTCACTCTCGTATTTTATTGTGCATCCATTTTCATTCGTCTTCATGTGATGCAAAACGGGCATTGTGCAAAGAGAATACCTGTCGAAATTGAGGTGCAAGGCCAAAATGGGTTTCGTACAGTTGAAGAATGGACTTGGGTGCGACGTTGAGCAACAGCTGCGCTGCCGTAACATAACGGCGTACAATCCAATCGCCGTTTGGGCACTGCAAAAGACACTATTGCTCCCAATTCCCTTTTTTTCAGAAGCTGCTTGTATTTGGTTTGTGATACAGTATCTTGCTACATCCGCTATCTAAGGTAGCCAGGATATCGGGAGATAAGAGACTGTGGAGATGCATCTGCGGGAGCTACTTAGATCGGCACACTCCGAGACAAGTCGCGGCATCCCCCGCATCTTTATCTATGGGTGGACATTGATACAGACTGTCAATCCATCTACATGAATGTTTTGAAGAGATAGCATCGCTTGTTTTCATGAGCAGTGACAGGCAATATTTGATCAACTATTCCACAGCTTCATTTTTTAAACCATCACAACTTCATATCACAACTTCATATCACAATGGCAGCAGAAAAAGTCGCAACGACGCAGCTGCGCCTCGCCTCGCCCAACGGCATCATCACGCGAACCGTTCTGAAATCTCCCCTCCGTGATGCGCTGCCCTCTGAAATGCCCATCATCGACATCTCGCCAATATTCAGCCCGGCTCTCAGCGAGCGGCAGGCCGTCGCTCAGCAAGTGCGCGCAGCAGCTCAAAACATGGGCTTTTTCTACATCAAGAACCACGGAATTCCCGAAGATGTGACACAGAATGCCTATGAAGCGTGTCTGGCTTTTTTCAGACAAGACATGAAGACCAAGATAAAGGCAGACTATAAGAATGCGAAATGGGATAATGGCTATAGGGCGCCGGAGACGCAGCGATTGAATCCGTATGAGGGTATTGATGTGCGGGAGTCATTTTCGTATCTCTATGACCCGTTGTATGATCCTACGGTTGGAGAAGAGGGGCTTGATGATATACCAGAGGAAGTGAAGAAGCATCTGCATAATGAAGAGTATCCGTGGGAGAAGACGAGTAATTTGCCATTTCTGAAGGAGAGTATGGTGAAGCATATCGCAGAGTGCCTGAAACTCGCGAGGGCGCTGACGAGGTGTTTTGCACTGTCGCTGGGATTGGAGGAGGGAGTCTTTGATGAGAAGGTCAAGTATCCTGATGCATCGTATGGGCTGAATTATTACCCGCCAATTACACCAACGCCTACTGGTTCTACTACTACGATACTACAAGACGATGATGAAGAGAGAGTGTCCATCGGTTCACACACAGACTTCCAACTCTTCACCATCCTCTGGCAAGACTCCCACGGCGGGCTGCAGGTACTCAACAAGCAGGGCCAGTGGCTGCGTGCAAAGCCCATTGATGGGACGCTGGTGGTGAATCTGGGCGACTTCATGCAGCGCATCACAAACGATGCCTACATCAGTACGGTGCATCGGGCAAGAAATTACAGCGGCAAAGAGCGGGTGAGCATCCCGTTCTTCTGGGGGTTTGGACTGCATGACACGTGCAGCGTTGTGGTTGTGAAAGAAGGGGAGGAGAAGAAGTATGAGGATGTCAAGTGTGATGACTGGGTGAGGAGGAGAATTGAGGGGATGCTGGAGCTGGGGAAGATGGAAGACTGAGGGTTATGCTAGACTGAACTGAAGCTGAGCTGGAGCTGAACCGAGGCTGTCTGCGAGGCTGTCACCAGATCTGGATTGCAGAGTAGCTTTGCTAGACTTTGCAGATGACGAGGTGATGTATCATGGGATGCTCATGTCAAGCTCATGCCAAAAGCTGTGACAGCTCGTCCCATGACCAGGATGGATGATAGGTTTAGCTATGCAGAATCAGCAAAAGTCGATGATGGTCAAGATCTCGATGGCAAGGTCACCATGTCGTCATCCGGAGCAGTCTCCGTCCGATAAGCGGAGGGCAAACTTCCGTGGGAAAACATCTCCGGTAGAAGCTGTCGCCACATTTAGCTGAAACAGAAATGGGAAAGCATGAAAAGGGAGAAACACAAATAGCATAGCTGTTAATTTGGGGGAGGCGAATAATAGAGAGGAATAGCTGTTTAAGAGGAACAAGTTTTGGGGGGGAGCGGAGGAATAAGACGAGGGCGGGATGACGCAATGACGTAACGTGGAAGCGGGTTTAATGCGGCCCCTTGCAGAAATGCGAGCAAAGAGTGAAAAAGAGCAGAAAATGCCATCCGAGGAACCGACGCGGCAGAGTCGTCATCGAGATTTCATTTTGGTTCATTTGTGTTAGCAGCATGACTCGATGGAATACAGCGTTAATAGGAAAACAGGTATGTGAATGGTTTTTCGAGGCCACACCGGGGGCGTGTGTTGTTGGATGCATATTAATTGCGCGTCGAATTTTGTGATTCGGAGACGTGTAAGTGTCACTGAAGAAGTGATGATGTCATTAAGTGCTTTGGAGTGCTGCGCGCTTTGATGCCTAAACAAGGGCAGCCTGGCTATTTTATTTAATTATTATTATTACTTTGCCTTGTATTTCTTCTTCACCGTTTTGAACTGTGGGATAAATTGCTCTTGTTTGCGGCTGCACTGTGCCATGGTTCCTGAATGTGGCTGGTGATATGCGAAGCCATCTACATACTAACGTTGTGATGGGGTCGTATCACGCATGTGAGTGGTGATAACAGTATGCCCTCTTTCCAAGCTTCACAATGAAATTCAACTATATGTTCATGCTAGTACAATTAGTAGAAGTAGGAGCTATATTGTATATGTAAAAGTATGTAAAATATCCAAGTGCAAGTAAAGAGTGCTACGTCTAGCCTTGTGTGTCGATGAAGGTGACACATTTAGAGACTAAACCAACCACTGCCATCTTTCCTTCTATTCAATCCAACCTAATGGCCTCGTCGTCGGCAAACCGTGCATTTTGCATTTGTGCATTTCTCGTTGACATAATACCCATAGATAACGTTCTTCGGTGCAGGCGTCGTGCAAAAACCGCTTCGTCCAGAACTTGTCGTCTTTCTGCCGCATGTGCCCGCAAATCGCTGATATAAGTGCCCGCATTTGCCGTAAAAGTGATACCATCCGCACGTGCATTTCTTGGGGTTGCGAGTGTTGTGTACAAGAGAGGCATTTGCTGCGGCTGGGATTTGTACAGGCTTGATTGGTAGTGGTTGATTCTGTTGTACTCTGAAGAATCGGAAGATTGAGAAGGGGGATGCGCGTAGGCCAAGCTGGCGCCGTTGGAGGTGGGCAAGCGATCGGATAGACATGGGGTCTTTTTTATAGATAGTTTTGGAGAAGGCGAACTTAGAAGCGAATGAATTATTCTTTAAAAGAGCGATGCTATAATGGTTTCTTGAGCTTCATTCTGATTCCCAACGACGATACTTGTAAGCTATATACGTGTATGATACAGGCAACGAGGCTCTCCGAAAGGCAGATAGTACAGCCATGAGGCCTCTCGAAGAGGAGTTTTGAAATGCATCTTTCTTATTTCTAGGAAAAACATCACCAACATAACCTACCATTTGTTTCAGAAGCATTCTGCGTTGCGTATCCATTGGCTTTCGCCGTCTGTTCTGATAGCATCGTACATACGCGCCGGCCGCAACCGAGGCCGATTGTATGCAGCCTTGCACCAATGGCAGCAGCATTTTCCTAGTTGGTACTGCGCAAGACAGTCAATATGCCTGATGCTCATTTTTGTTCCCAATAGCCATAAAGTTCGTGTCATGCTTTCGCACATCATTTGGCCATATGCACAATAAAGACAAGTATCTTCCAACCTAAAAGTACTAGAGAGAGACTTTTAGCAGCGCTGGCCTAAGTGTGGGCTTATAAGCGCCCAAGCGCCTACAAGGTATCAGTGCTAAGCCACCAGCGGCGCAGCTTGCATCAGATTACATGCACGTTGGTTAGAGAATTACTGCAAGGCATTTTTCCAGTTAATTTTCTGTAAATATAATGATAGACTGGGAAATAATCGCGATTTCTAATGGACACTATCAGTCGCCTAGGTACCTTAGGTACGAGCATATGACCGTTTACGTTGTGTGGCGACAAGGACCTGGCAATAAGACGACAGCAGCATGTGCCTCATACAGGTACGTATCCGATCATTTGTACTGTGCAAGATCTGGATGTGACGAGATCCGCATAGACGGAATATGGACGTGTTTACCGAAATACCAGAGCTATACCTACTTCACTTCACTCAAGTACAACAGTAGCAGTAGTAGCAATAAAAAGTAGCAGTAAATAGGTAAAGCAAATGGTCATATGTATTCTACGCATATATATCGAAATATAAGTAAACCCAACTTCCACCAGGCCATAGCCCTAAATACCCTCTACGTGCTATGCCTGCGTAAACGGTAAGTCCATGTTAATACTCATTGGTTGGTATAAGACTACTAACAATCAGTATACATGCATCTTCCTAATTGTCACGGATTCTATTCTTCAAGAATTACCCTAGGAGCACGATTAGAAGCCATACCGACGGCAGTCCGCACAGCTAGCATTGACGTAATACCCCCGGACAACATGCTGCGGCGCGGGAGTCCTGTAGAAACCGCTTTTCCCAGAGCGTGTTGTTGTACTACCGCACGTTACGGGATATTGCTGGTACATATGGCTGCAGTTGCCATAGAAGCAGTACCATCCGCATACGCAGTTACCGGGATTTCGAGAATCAGGTACAAGAGACCTTCTTGCACAAAGTCCTATTTGAGCAGGATAGATCGGTTGAGGTTGGTATTGCATCTTGATTAGCTGAAAACTCAAAGATGCAAATTGAACAAGTTGTGGCGTTGGAGGCATGAATGTGATGAATTAAATATGAACTCAAGACTTGTTCTCTTGACAGTTTCTGGTGCTCATTATTCAGCGGTTCTTGCTAGCTATATATATATCTTCTATAGACAACGAGGCTCTTTGAAAGGCAGCTTCATTATGCCTTTGAATCGATTCCAATGCTGCACAAGAGCTCGTCGCCAGCAGAGCGCAGCGGTTTACTTTAAGGAAGGTTCATTTGCCGACGCTGGCCAACTACATGTACATTAAATTTCCGTTCAATTCGCAGGGCCTTTTTCTATTTGGTGCTGTATGAATGTCTGGTGATTGGCTTCCGTACGTAGAACAAAGAGTCCTACTACTTGTACAACACCAGTTGATTATTTGCATAATATCAGGTGGGCAGTTCTTGGCTGGCGTGTAGATAACTGCATGTTCATGCATAGTCCACTAAAAGTACTACTAGTAGTAGCACATGTAGTTTTACCATATGCAGAATACGTGGCGGTGCAGACGGCTTACAATTGTTACGCAGTCATGAAAGATATAAACTGCTGGTCCGGAAAATCACGCAAGGCATTTTGCTTAAGAAAATGTCCTACTGGGCGAGCGAAGGTTGAATTGAACACGCTGACCAACGGCGTTTAACAACATCAGGCAGACGGAGCTGGTTGACGCTAAGGCGCCAAAGCCGCCACTACATATACCTCGTTCCAGTACCTTGAATCTGCAGGTGGTTAATTACTATTCAACTTTTCGGTCGTCTACGGTTCACGCCGCGTGCATCATTCTCTCCACTGAGGCCATTTCTTCTTCTATCTTCTTCTTTCCAACTTTTTTCTTTTATCATATCCGAATACACCAAAGAACCAGAGAGACATGATTGACGAGGAGTGGCGATATTTCGCGCCCGAGGGTGCCATTACCCCTGGCGGTCCGAGCGAATGGTATATCCTTGACTGGGATCAACGACGCATAATCTCTGTGACCATGGACGAGGAGCAAGAAAGTGAGGATGCCGCCGTTGGGCATCTCAAGAAGCACATTGATGCCCTGGGACCAGACGTATATGCCATTCACCTATCGCAAGACGGTGAGCTGATCTCTACCTCAACTAAGCCTGAAGACGACCATACGACGTGTGTTTACTACCCTCCGCTGCAGGATGTTCAGTGCCCCAAACATGTCAAGACTATGCTCCGCTCAGATCTAGTCGAACTAGATCGACTTGGCCCAAACGTAGATCTTGTTTCTTATTTGCCCAGTGGAGATGCAACTGAGCCGAAAAAAGCTGCCTTCAAGTACTATTTCCTTTTGCAGTTCCTGGCCAAGTGTTGGCACGAGATGAACGTGTGGATGCATCTGCCCGCGCACCCAAACATTGTACCGTTTGATCGACTTGTGCTAGACGAGCTACGCGGCCACGTCGTCGGCTTTACAAGTCTTTACATCCCTGGCGGCACGTTGAGCGAGAATAAGTCGCGTGTGTTTAAGCTCGAATGGCTTCGGCAGCTGACTTTTGTTGTTGATGACTTGAATTTCAAGTATGGAATCGCTCATCAGGATATCTCTGCACGAAATCTTCTCATTGACCCCCAGACCGATGCTCTTATGTTGTTCGACTTCAACTATTGTGGGCAGATTGACGGCATTGGATATGGAGAGGACCGCAACGATGTCAAAGGGGTCATATTTACCCTTTACGAAATCATTACGCTTGATACGCATTTCCGAGATGTTCGACACAGTGAACAAAACACAGCCGACATACAAGGGCTGGAGGAATGGGTGCAGCACCCGGATGTTAAGCTTGATCGTCCCGTTTCCGAGTATCGAGCAGTGTTGAATGACTGGGTGGATAAAAGACAAACCGGAAGACAAATTACTCATTATAAAGAAGCACCTGAATATATTGAATGGCCAGAATTCCCACAGCCACCCGCAGAAGAACTAAAACTAGTTGATACTGTTGAGCACTGGGTTGTTCTGTCGCATCAACGTCGCGATGAGAGAAAGAAGGGCAACGCCATCTTGGAGTGGGAACGTCCTGCGCGGACTAAGCTCAAGGACGGAGATCGGTTACTTGCCAATGGACAGTTTGCGTCTAATAGTTGAACTAAAGAATTAGCCAAAGCGACGGTCTAGAGTTAGAATTAGAGTAATATACCTTTTTGTTTCTTCTTTGGGTATGCACGATAGGAAATATCGAGCTGAGAACAACGCAAGCATCAGACTACAAACATAAATTAGCTAGCATCAATTTTAAGAGTGATACGGTGGCCAATCACATCGTCTCTGGAACAGACACATAGCAATCGTTCTCTCAGCCGCATATTAGATAGCTGGCCGTTTTAGACTGAAACAGATTCGCTTTCTCCAAGTGTAGTCCCAACAATACCGTGCGAATGCGCGTATCTTGGGCCTCCCACGTACGCCTCATCTATATACGCCTCATCGTAAAATATCGGAAGCTAGACATTTTAGCAGGTAAGTCGCCTTATCTATCCTAATGACTGCAAAAGCCCTCTCCCTCATTTAGCATCTTAGATCTTGCTGCAAATGTTCCGATTTCTACATTGGCATTTCTATCGCTGTGTGTTTGAGATGCAGACGTGGAAAATGTCCGCTTTGGAAAGTAGGGCGAGTTTCAGGGTGCGTGCACAAAAGACTGGCACATGATCTCCAAGCTTGTGCTAACGGTGAAGAAACGTTTCAAGGTGACCGTATAGGCAAGTCGATGCAAAGTATTAGCGTAAGGGCATTTTAATACGGTTAATCATGTATTTTTTGTAACGTTGCCAAGTTCTGTCTCCTCGGCAGGGCACAAGCCGAAATGCGACGCCCTGGTTGATAGCAGGGCACAGCATTGATAGACATGGACATGGACATGGACATGGAGGCTTGTATAACACGCCCCGAGCGTTTCCTTTATCTCTATCTCTTTGCTTACTCGTCTCTCGCCACTGCCACTCGCTTGTGCTTGCTTACCTTCTCAATAAAGAACCAACGGATCCTGCCAAGGGCCGATATCAGGTTTTTTTGCTAGCAACGAGCATCTTCGTCGTCAGTGTAAGTGGTCTCGACGGAGCAATATGCGGGGTTGCGGCGGGCTCAACCCCGCCATCTATGGAGACCTTGAGAGGATATGCCAAGGCAGCAGGGGAGATGCTAGTATGATTGATAGTAATACGAGTAATACAAGTAATACAAGTAGATAGATAGTACGAGTAATAGCAATAGCTTAAAAGCTTGCACGAGTAATGAAAGCGGCAAACGATAGATGGGCGCTTGTTCTTGCTAACTGCTGGATACGATTCGGCTGGGGCTGGATATGCTCCAAGTGGGCGGCTAAGTGGCCAACCGCCGAGAAAAGAGGAGGAGAATGGCAAAATAGAACGAGCTATTGCACCGAGAGAGGATCCGGACAATCCAACTAACGGCGAATTATTGGGTGGATTCTGTACGGCTCACGAATGGCCGAATACTGTAGTCTACTCCATACCTACTGATTAAAATGTATGTCCAAGAGGCCATGGCTTGACAGGTGGACTCTGCAGATGATGCTACTGTACAGTGTTTGATGGACGATGCAGCAAAATCCGGGGTAGAAACGGTAGGCCGAAAGAGGCAATCCGTTACTGTTGTCGACAGCTGACGTTGGTTGATGATGTTAGTTGTGTTACTATGTGCTCTCTCGATATTTGTGCATCCATCCATTTCAGATTGGCGGTGTCGCTATCAATTATAATCCCATCAATCAATCCGCAGTTCATCTTGTTTTCACCCCAGATGCCGTGATTTGCGCCCTGCGCCATTCTTTGTTGCCCCTTGTGGTCGGCGATCGGCGTCGGTACTGGATTGCCTGGTTCATTGATTGGACGCTGACATGTGCAACATGAGCAACGGCCACGGGGCCCCGAAAGAAGAAGGATGATCGACGAATAAGGTGTGTGTGCAGCAGTAAGCCACATGCTGAATACAGCCATGGCGAGCGGGATATTTCGAGACATCTTCTTTGAGATGTGAGTCGCACATATTATATATGAGTCAGAAGGAGAATAAGAATCAGAAACATGCGTAAGAAAAAGAAGAGATGGAGTGCAGCGTAAGAGCGTATGACTTGGCAATGGAATCGTTGCATTTTTAACGGACTATCAGTATTATCATCAGAATAATTACTATTCGCTGTGCGGGTTTTTATGTGATGAGTCCCGTCAACCCGATTCCCGCCTATAGACACGCCCCCTCCCTCCATCTCCATCCCAGAGAATCGATAGGATGGGCCTCAAGGGGGCTTAGGCAGATGATGCGAGTGATTCACCGGCCATATGCAAGCATCTTTCAATCAGATCGATACAGCTGGCCCCGTCGTTTAGGCAAAAGCCATCGGCCGTGCATATATGGGCTGTGCGTGAGAGTCTTTTTCGCCCAGTGAGTCTGCGTATGAGTCTTGTTTGACTTGTGCTGCCTAATATGAGGTGGTTTTACCTGCAGCTATGCTGTATGCCTGGAGATGAGCGATGATGCATCCAATCACACATATGGCGCCTACAGAGAGTAGAACCTACAGGTATGCGGCATCCACTCATATTGGTCGGTTCGCGGGGTGCTTCGGGCCGCATATCGACTTGTTGGGGCAGGACTCGAGAACCCTGAAAATTTTCTCTGCCTGATGCGAGCCGATCGGCCGTGCATGCATGCGGGCGGCTGATAAGGTAGGTTGGTAGGGCTCTCGGTGCCGAATTGCTACGACGGTCTAGAAGAGTTGCTGCTCTTGGGCTAGTTGGAGTTGTTGGTGACTGGTCGGCTCCGAAGAGGTGGTGTGTGGGATAGTTAATGCGGCGGTTGGATATAGACTCTGTGATATATGTGTGTACTTTTGTATCTGGTTGGGATAATATGTCTCTGAGACGAGGTTTAGCTCGGGTCTGTGATGGGATTCAGGCGGAGATGTAATGGCTTTCATTGTGGGTAGTGGCAAGTGTTCATTTGCAAAGCAATACAAGAGAGAAAATTGAGATTTGATGCAGGCTGTTGGCACGCAATTAATGGGCGGTGCAGGCATCACGAGTTGTGCCGCGGGTGATTGGCTGGATGGAGGAGTTGTTGGCTCATCTCATTCTGCCTTGGGCGCTTGGTATTGCCTGATGCGGCAAATATTCTACCGAATCAAACAAAAAGATTACTTATTTCATGGCCTATCAGAGAAGGATCAGATGAAAGAAAGGCACACCCAACAAGGCACATGCATCCTCCGTTTCTTTGTTTTGGGTGCCGAGACTGGCACAAGCATTGCGATCACCAACGACTAACACGGATGCTGCATTACTCGGCCATGGCTCGGAATCAACCGCCGAGTCCCAGCGAGAGCAAGGAAAATTCCGATAAATTACGCTTTCGGAACCAGTGGAAAGAAAATCTAGAGAACAAGCATATATATGCCATACATGTGGCCGGTGATTATACTTGTGTTCCGAGGAAGAAGGGGAAAATAGTCGGTTGTGCCGGCAAAGACAAGTCACATTTTTGCCAGCGACGGTAATGCAACTTTGGAGACCGACCGCTCTTCTGACGTCTGAACCGCATGTCGATCCGGGCGTCTGGTTAAGAAAAGTTTCTTTTCTATTTATCTTGTGCTTTAATTTTTACTTGCATGCACCTCTTGTTGATTGGTATTCGTTATGCGTCTAAAACCTCTGCTTGACTGGTGGTCGCACTTGATTGGCAAAGGCAAGCAAATAGTCCATCTAGCCTAGGACTTGGTAATAGGCTGCGGCGTTTCTTACCGGCCCTTTTTCCCGTTTTCTTGTCTTTTTCCTTTTATATTTTATCCCTCGCATTGGATGGCAAAATTAGTGAAAACCGGCCGGAGTAAAAGAAAAGAAATGGGGGAGTCGCATATCGAATACATGTGAGCGTCTTCTCTTTCGCACCGAGGGCGGCCCGCCCAGATGCCCCGGATAAGTCAAAATCCCCCCCGGCCTGGCGGAGACTGGGACCCTTTGCTTTGCATTAAGGTTGCCTTGCCTCACCCACAGTACAGTATGTGCGGCATTAGCGGAAACGGCGGGCCTCTTTTGGGAACCGTTATCCTCTTTGCTGGGGGAGGGGAGGCTTGAAACGCTCGGGTACATACAAGCTCCAGTCCGTAGCTCGTAGGGCAGAAGGAGAGTCAAGAGAGGGCTTTAAACTGCTTGTAGTAGCTTTAGACGCGCCATGATGGAGGGTGGCCGCGTCCTTGTGCCTCTTCGGCGTGATGGGGCCGAATGGCACATGTCGAGGCGGATTGGGCTGGTGACAGACCGTTTCGATTTGCCCTTTTGGTGTTATTCTGTTGTGATTTGTGGGTTAAAAAAGCACAAAAAGAAGCATCTTACAGTGTACTGGTTGACTGTGTGGCTCAGACCGAGAGCGAGCTGAGGGATTTGAGCCACCCCCAACCAAATGCTACAACGGAACAGCCGTAGGATCTGGCTCCATCGCTGTCAATCATTGCATCTTTTTGCTAGGGATACCGCTCTTTGGCCCCGAGATCAAATCAAGAACAAGAGACGAATGAAGGCCCTATACCGCCGTTTGAGAACACCCCTGCTGATGGCGACATGAAAGGAAATTGAACCTGTTCGATGAACTGGCGGTGCAGGGCCGTGTCCCCCTTGAAATCTCTGGGGCAATGCAGGGCTCTAATCATGAATGACTCCGTAATTATTGGGTTCGTTGCATACATACTGTACTGTACTGTACCAACACGCCTCAAATCTCATACAGGCAATACGACTCGTATCTGTCTGAATACGTGTCCCCCGCAGCGAGGCTCACAAGCTGAATTAGCCATCCCGACTTTAACGGGAATGCATTTAATCCCTGCGGGCTGAGACAAGCAGAGAGAGAACCAGCGCATCGTGTGCCCTGCAAAACCGCGCGTCGGCGTGCCGCGTGGCAAAGCAGCAGGCAGCTCGATGCTACCCAAATAGATTAAACGGAGCCCAGAGACGGGTTGGTCGGGCTGCAAGAGCAGCAGTTGGGAGAAATCAATAGCAGAGGGAAATAAAAAGCAAAGCAACCGTTTCTCTTTATGAATGAGAAGGAAAGATAAAAGGCGGAGAGACCACAAAAGAGCCCAAGCTTCTCCGTCTTGGATGTTGTTGGCCTCACACCCCCCCTTTTTCCCTTTGACTACCCCCTTTTCTGGTCTTTGGGGGTTTCTGGTGACCTGCGAGTTGAGTCTTGCTGCTGTCACTGCTGTCAAGATGCCGTCAAAATGTGTTACCTTCAGCTGCCTCGTTGAGCAGCCCGCGTGTCCGGATTCTTGTAGCGCTGGGCGCACCCCCCCTCAATCCAGTGCCAGAAAACCAAAAGAGCTCAGCACCGCCACTTGTGTCGTGCTCATACTGTCACAGTAATCTCATCCTTTGCCAATGCTCACGGAGTAGGCACAAGTCCAAGAGACCTGCCTATCAGTGCAGAGGCCCGGCGCTTTCGTGGGTCATCCTGACATGTTCGAAACATCATCATGAATTCCTGTTTTAACCCCTATCCGGCTGGTCCCGGCCAGAATCCAACCCCCCCAGTCCTGCTTTTTCCCTTTTCGCACTATTGAGACACGCCCCCTCCCCTCCGCAAGTTGCTGATGGGGACCCGAGACTAGACTAGACAAGGGAGGGAGGCGAGGCTCTTCGGTGGGACACAACGCTTGGCTTGCTAGTTTTTTTTTTTCCCGACTCTGACTCGTAGCGACTGGGGCCGCTCTTCGGCCATCTCAGACTTGAATATATTGCTCCCTACTCCCCCGGATGGAGCCTGATATCTTGGTTCCTTCTTCTCCATATCAACAACCACACTTCACATCAACACCATAGCATCGAATATTATTATTCCATCACCACTTGGATACGAATACAACATCGGATCAGGATCCGCAATACAAACAACACGTGCCTTACCACAACCACAACATATAATACTTCAACTTCATCTACTATACTACTTGAGGCATCAATACTTGGTCATCGCTTCACGATCCGAACTTCTTAATCCTTAAACAACACACAAGAATCAGATAAACCAACCAAAACAATTACTCCACAACATAATCTCACTTGCGCTGGCCGCTTCACACTTCAACATGTCACCAATGTCGTCAGATTCATATTACATCATTCCCAACCTACAAGCCATGGACCCCTCCGCCCACGAGATCGACCTCAACTCCCACACTTGGATCCAGCCCATCATCATCGAGGACGAGGATCTCATGTTTGGCGGCAAGTCCCTGAGCGCCTGGTACGAGGAGGACCGCTCACGCCTTAGCAGCAGCGGCAGCAGTAGCGGCAGTGATGATGGCAACCAGAGCCCCGAGGAGGAGGAGGAGCCCCGAGGACGAGAGCGGACGAGGCGACACCACCACGACAAGAAGACGCTGAAGAAGTCTCACCGAAAATGAATGGGATCAACCGATATAGTACCATTTGCTTCCACGCAGGCATGATGTGCGCTCTTGATGACGACTTCATTCCGCGGTTTTACGTCTTCTTGGGCTGCAATCTATAACCTTGCAGCCTACTACCTCTTATCTCACTTACACCACATACATCCATCTACTCGACATATTTTATCCAACGCCTCTCCATCTCTATTACGACTCGTCCGACTTGGCTTCAAATATCCATACTCTAGCTACAGCGCATCACCACTTTAGAATGCGGGAAAGAGAAAAGAAATCATTTATCATCATCGGGTTACACACGGCGTTTTGTTACATTATCATCATCATCATCACCGAATCATCGAATCATTCACTGGTTGCATCGGGAATAGCGCGGGCTTGACTCTGGGCTTTCTCTCATCTCTCTCTTTTGGCGCCCCGGCATTTCTTACATGGTTGGGCAATTTCTTTTGGCTGACTTGGTGCGGCCCAAACGGATTTTTTTTATACCCAAGGGGATTTTGCTTTTTTTTTTGTTTTGGTATTTTTATCGCGGGATTACATGTAGAACATTGCGTCTTACAACATATTTTTTTACGAGGGGTATAATGCAATGAGCTGATTATGAGTTATTGATGCTTGGGACAAAGTCGAATAAGGGTTGGATTGGACGTTGACAGAAAGGGATTATCTTAAACAGAGTCTCTTACATACACAAACTGAATGGCAGGAATACCATAACAATACACAACAAATTTTAACACACTTACCTCATTGCCATGTGAATTTGACTCATCGATCTTGACAAGTGCATGACAGGTGGAAAGCGGGAAACAAACTCGGCACGAGTAAGGAGTCTACCTCTATAGAGTAATTTTGTGTGATTCGTGTGCCGTGCGGCGGCCACCCACGGACTTGTTACGCCACGCGCGCCGCTTTTAGTTGCGTTTTCCGATGTCCTCTTCGTAATACCTTTTTAGGAAGAAGAGACCGCGCGGATTCGGATTTGTTGGAAAGTTGGTCCGAAAAAAGGAGAGTGAATGCGACCGTTGGGGGTTTCTGTTGTTCCTACCTATTGTTCTACGAGGTTGATGGGATAACAAGTAACATGCGAGACGACGACATGGAATCTACGGCTGGTGAGTGCTGATGACGATGAAGCTGAATGCACGCAGCTCAACAGGCATGACATTCAGCTTTCAGCTCGTGTTGAAATTACATTCCTTTTTACACATGAAGACGTATTGCAGCTTTAATCTTAATTCAGCTGCCTATCCCACCACACCCTCTTCTTCAAAAACGTGCGTCGCGATACCGGGAGGCAAAATTGAGTAAAAAATGAATGAGTCGTCGGTAAATGGATTCGGCGATCCAAGAGGCCGGATCTTCAGCTAGCTGACTCTTTAAACTAACTGAAAGCTGTGAGTGTGTGTGGGGAAGAGGGACGCTCGCACGCGAAAAGGAGGGAAAAACTTTTTTTGTGGCTTTTTCTTTTTTGGGGGGGTTTGGTATTGCTCTTGAGTAGAGGGTCCCCCTTTGTTGAGGTGATTGACGTTAAGGCGTTCATGGTTGTGGGTAAAGAATGAAGAGAGAGGGAAAAAATTCTTTTAGAGGTGTGAGTGGGTGTACAGTATGTGGGCTAAATGGACGAGGATTGAATAGGGGATGTGGCTTTTTGTGGTTTACGAGAGTCAGTTGCTTCTGGGTAAGTGTTTCTCCTGAAGAGAATAACAGTGAGTAGAGAGATTAGTTGTTTGCATTCCTTCTGCCATTGTTACGTCTATTCCGGCTATCGTATTGAGAGCTTCTAATAATAGCCCCAGGCTTCATGATGGCTGCTATTGTTGTTGCTGCTGTTGGCTGTCCATCCTAACGGCGGCTCCGAGTTGTTCGGCACTTGGACGCATCTGCCGTGGGCCAACACGTGTCGCAACCCCATACTCTGCCTCAGACCCTCTTTTTACCGTTGTAGTCCTTGATGCTACACGATGCTAGGGATACGTAGTAGCATTGCTTGGAGTGCCTAGGGCATATGATGTAGACAGGCCGTTTTGAATGCATGTGTGCATGTACGCATTCATGTACTGCCAACAGTAAGGCGTCCCCTGCGCGGACCTTGTTCCAGAAGCAGGTTCGGGGCATTCCTTTAGCTTCTTCTGCGTTGTTCCATGCGGGCTTCCATGAGCTTACACCCTGCAGCGAGTGCGTTGCAGCCCAAGAAGAGCAGCATCTGGCTTACTGTACGTCTCTGCTGTTCTATTTCTGTTCTATTTCTTCTTTTGTCTGCCTTTCTCATGCGTTGCTGTGTTGGCAGGAAGATCAAGGGTGATTCACTCATGAAGGGCTGAATCCCTATTCGTAGCTGCGCGCTGATGGCGGTGAAGGAGCATATCGTTTGCGGGCGCTTTGAGAAGTGGTAAATATCGGTCAACAGGGGCTTTTTGATTGGTCAATTGATGGTTGACGATTTCAATTTGGTATACTATGGTTTGTCTGATAGGATATCACATGGTGTGAAGCTGATTGCCGTAATGAAGCGCACGGGTCTTGTTTACCGTTTCCAGCTGGAAACGGTGTAGGCGCTTACATGTAGGTGAGAGACCTCTGACTACCCCAAACGGGCGAATCCAGCAGGAGACCACGAGATGACACTATCTGTGAGTTCAGCATTTATATTACTAGTCTCAAGTCTACTCGTAATATGACGAGATTTGAGAAACCCATATTTCGTTGGGATAAAACTTCTAATTTACACATACAGATGGCACTGGTGAGCATGTACCCATGTACACCATGCCAAGATGAAGGTAGATATAAGGTTCTCACTAGCAGTAAAATAACATGTTTCTCGAAACATTATGCTGTGTTTTAGCCTTCCTTGGCTTCATGTTCCTTTTCCTTAGCTTTCATCTTCATGTCCAAATCACGTACTGAGAGCCTTATACAGGTCTCCGTAGCAGATGGCAACAGCAAGAAAGCTAATGTATGTTATGTAGCCACATAACAACTTCCACCAGATGTAAATAATGTATACGTGATGCTTTTCGTTTACCCTACGAAATATCAGATGCACTAATGCGCAGCAATGGCAGATGCATATACTCCGAGACGATCCGGCTTGGCCCGCACGTAGCGCGTAGGGTTAGCTAAGCGTCTATCACAATGTCATAAGCGAGACAGGTAATGCCGCAAGAGGCATTGGTGGGGATATGGACGTATGAAGAGAAGCTAGAAAATGTGTAGAAAGATGGAAGACGTAGAGAGCCTTCAATTATGATAAACTAAGGTTTCGCTTGCAATTCGATCTTACTATGTCCGTTGTGTTTTTCAAGGACTCCACCTTATGGTTCACGATTCTCGGTACAGAATGTACGTGTAGACTAGTTTCTAAATACTACCTTGTGCTTTGAAAGCATTGGTAAGCGTTTCATTTCTCCTCTTTGGGTCAAAACTCTGCGAGAACTAGCTACCGGTGCCTGGATTCAAGGAAAAAACGGCGCGGTCCAAGCGCTGAAGCCTTTCCGACGGGCTAAGTGTCTTTGTCTTTGCTATTAACTGTCGGTTGAGAGCTTGGCCAATCTGCAATGGTTGCATATCAAACTTCGTCTGGCGTGTGACAAGAGTGAATAACAAGTCTACTAGGACGCATGAATTCGGCCACTTTTAAGATGTTGGTTCCAAATATCTCGTCAACATTATGCCGCAAGAGGAAGAATAAACTAAAAAGAAACAGAAGCAGCCTTGCATGCCCCATCTCGCCCGGCTGAAAGGCCAAAGCGGTCCACGGCATTAAGCAGTGAAGCCTTTCGGTAGCTTATTAATATACATGGAAAATCTGATCAAACGGCTTAGTACTCAAATGCTGCATAGAGTACCCAGATTTATCTAGCGATGCTACCTTACGATAGTTGATATGGGGTCCAACTATCGTGAAGCGTGCAGAAAAGGCAACAACCATATTTCCCAAATTGGACAATCCCTCTCCGCGTAACGAGGCGGTCCGATAGAAAGGATAAAGCTCTTTTTAATCGTGATTTTGAATTGAATGACAAAGAGGTATATAAGATGACAGAATATCGGTTCGATACGAGTTACTTCAAATCAAGAGCACCAGCGGGACATAAACCGATCGAGTTTTGCGCCAGACACATGCCCAAGCTCAACACTCATTATTTTTATCATCAAGTAAAATGAGGACACTTCTTCTTCTTATCGCCTGTTTCGGGCTGCTCTCAGACACAAGTGCAGCAAGTGTTGCCGCTGTGAAGCCTTTCACCGTGAACCTTTCTTCGCGGGTGCCGCACATGCTTGATCTGATTGGGAGGACAACTCTACCTGCAGCTGAGCTCGCTGCTGATCATGCCAGTTTTAATATGAGCTTGACAACCGGAATGTCACTCGATACGCTAAAGAGCTTACAAAATGAATGGATAACAAGCTTCAACTGGACACGGGAAGAAGAACAGATGAATACGTATGAGCACAGACGGTCCAAGTCCATGAAATGATGAATGAGCAATGAACTGACTTGATGCAGAGATAAACATTTCACAACACAAATTGGAGATCAGACCGTTCACTTCATCCATGAGAAATCCAAGAAAACAAATGCCATTCCCCTCATCTTACTCCACGGCTGGCCTGGCTCGTTCCTCGAAATGGTTCACCTCGCTGACCAACTCATGCTGAGCAACTCCAGCCAAGCATTTGATATCGTCATCCCATCTCTGCCTGGCTTTGGATTCTCGTCTCCCGCCCCCGATGACTGGTCCACTTCGGACACGGCCACCCTCTTTAACACGCTCATGACTCGAGTCCTCGGATACAAGAGCTATGCGGTGCACGGGACTGATTGGGGTAGTGTCGTGGGATTTGACATGTATGATCAGTTCAATACTACTGTCAAGGCGGCGCATTTCAACTTTTTGCCATTCTTCTCTTTAACTCCTGAGGAGCTGGCGGCACAAGGAATCACGCTCGCAGCGGAAGAGGTTACTCAGGAGCAGAGGGCTATGGACTTTGACAATTCGGGCATCGGATATTACATGGAACAGACCACAACTGTACGCTCTCTCCTGTGACCTCTATGAGTGTCGATGGTTTGCTAATATGCTTACGGTTGTAGGTGAATACCGTGGGCCTCGCTTTATACGACAACCCAGTTGGACAACTATCTTGGCTCGCCGAAAAATTCATCATCTGTGAGTCTAGGCACACATATGCATAATGTTACATATCTGTACTGACAACGCATAGGGTCTGATCCGCGACGAGGAACTGGGCCTTCACTCATCACCAACAACGAGATTCTCAGGCACGTATCCATGTACTATCTCACCCAGACTTTCGACTCTGCCGCCTTTATTTATGCTCAGAACCCAACTGGCAAGGGCTTCTCGTACACATACCGAAGGGCCCGAAGCAACCAGCCTCTTTTGTATAGCAACTTCCAGTGGAACATGCTATTCTACCCAGAGAAGTTGGTGGCGACAGTCGGCAACTTGGTCTACTATAATTGTGAGTTATGACACCACTAGGGAGATAAATGATGCCATGGGTGGTTTGGGAACATATTGCTGATATCTTCGTGTCTGACTAGCGGTCGAGTTTGGCGGACATTTTCCCGCCCTGGATAATCCGTCTGCGTTGGCTGACGACGTTAGAATGATTGGAAAATACTTTAAATCATGAGATAATTATCTACTCTAAGTGCTAGATTATTTGGGAAAGTATTCTTTTGCTTTCTCAATTAGTTGGAGCTTCATTTCAGATATATGGTTCCATTGGGTGCATTGGGACAACGTTGCTTGTGAGCCGGCACTGCATCCGAGCGCCCGCCTCTACAAACAGCAACATAAGCAGTAGACGCAACATAGCTAGTAGAAGTAAGAAATTAACAGAAATAGCTGAGATAGTAGAAATGGAAGAAACAATTGAAGCGGTAGGAGTGACAGAAGTAGTAACAGTAGTAGCAGTAATCCAGTAACGAATAAGTAATCGAAATATATTATGGTCGTTAACTGTATTTATAATTATATGTATAAATTCTCGCTGAACTGACATATTAGCTAATTAATTAAATAGGCTAAAAGATTGCGCATCTTTATACGGGATACACCCGTCGGCAGTGCTGGCCCCCGAAATCTTATCCATCAATCGCCGTTTTGTTTAGGTATTTATTCGCCAAACAGGGATAAGTAGCGACAGGCCTTTGTGCAGCCTTAACCACCTACTCTTTACAGTTAAATGAGAAGCCAAAGAAAGTATTTGCATGACAATGTTGCCTGACTGCCTGATCCAAAAGCAGAAGTTCTATACTGGGCGGAGGGTCATTTCAACTTCGTCAGCGTAGCCATTATCATCAATCTGCGAGAATCAGGCGTTTGCAGACAAACAATCTTGCCTCCTCGGGCGGTTGAGTGGTTCGCGCGCGCATATATGAATTCCTAACGTAAGTTCATATGTGGCAGGCATGTACCAGCTATCGAATGGAGAATATGATTTTGTGATTTTGCACTTCATGGAAATATGCCGACTTTGGAAAAGCTTGAAGAGAATTATATCCAACTGTTCCGGATAGAGGTGCTAGACAGCCCAGATCGGCAGGCGGTTATATCGATTTGTATTCGTTAGAAAATATATAAATCTCGGCGTGTATCCCCTCGTGATAGTCAAAGCCCGACTCTTGCCACTCAGTATTCACTCTCTTCATCTAGGGTCGAAGCCATGAAGTTTAGCTCTGCGCTGGGCCTGCTGGCCCTCGTCAGCGGAACATCAGCATCGTCTGATACAACTGCAGCTCAGAGTCAGCTTGCTTCAAACCAAAACATCACTGTAATCCCCAACACATTTCTCATTGAGTTACAGTCGGATTTTCATCCTGGCCTACAGCCCAAAGAGAAGTTTGCAAGGACAGCTCCGGGCAGCAAAGCCGGATATCACGTCCGTCAGCAGTATAACAGCACTGAGCATTTCTTTGGTGTCTCCATTGCGTTTGACCAAGATGTTGACCTTGCCACCTTGAGGAAGACTGCTGGTGTGAAGAATGCCTGGAGCGTCACTGTTGTGCCTCGCCCTGTCCCCTATCAACAACTGACGGGCTCGCCAGTGTCGAAAAATAGACAAGACAGCTTACCGAACTACAGAGGTAGTGAGAGGGTCAATGAGCCACTGGCCATGGCCGGCGTGGATAAGCTCCACAAACAAGGCATCAAGGGCAAAGGAGTGCAGGTTGCCATCATCGATACCGGTGTCGATTACAACCATCCTTCGTTGGGTGGAGGATTCGGCCCAGGCCACAAGATTGCTCTAGGTTACGACTTTGTGGGAGACGACTTTACCGGTTTCAACTCCCCTGTGCCGGATCCTGATCCCCTGGCCACATGCGATGGCGGGGGACATGGGACTCACACGGCTGGTATGTATGGGCCTGACTCGTTCTATCGCCTATTAGACTATACTTGAAGCTAAGATATAACGTTATTTAGGTATCGTCGGCATGGAAGATCCCGAGAACGAGGGATTTGGATTAGTCGGTGTGGCTCCCGAAGCAACTATTGCAGCGTATCGTATCTTTGGGTGCAATGACGGGGGCACTACCAATGATGTTATCATTGCGGCGATGCTTAGAGCTGTGCAAGACGGCGCAGATGTTGTGTCCATGTCCTTTGGAGGAGGCAATGGATGGGAATTAGACAATCCATTCAACGACGTCGTCACTCAGTTGGTCAGTAGCGGCGTGGCCGTTGTGGCCGCCATTGGCAACGTCGGTATTGAAGGACTATAATTTTTTCCCGTGGCATACACCGCTCACGACGATCAGCAGAATGCCCTCGATTATATCTCTGTTTTTCCCGCAACCAACCTGGGCCGCCAGCAGATCTACACGCTGGGGACAGGCCTTGGAGTTCCTCCCGATCCTACCATCTCGAGTGGATGTGATGCGTCGGTGTGGGCGGCTTTGCAATCGGCTACGAATCGAGGAACGATTAACTGGAACGACACCATCTTGTTGGTCTCGGTGACTGAATCGTGTGTATCATTATCCAATAACTGGGGTGAAGCAGCTGCGATTGGCGTCAAGACAATGATGGTCTATGTTGCAGACGACGAACAGCTAAACGCGAGTCCACTGGATGGCGTGCAGATACTGTATCTGGAACATGAAAATTCTCAAAAGCTCATCGATATTTTCGACAACCTACCCGCTGATCAGACCTCGTATTTTCTGACGTTTGACGGCGACAAAGCCAAGGATGTGTCGAACAAGCTTGGAGCAACAGTGGACGCCTTCTCCAGCTATGGTCCCACCATTGAGATGACACTCGTGCCAAAGATCTCCTCTCCTGGAGGGAACATCCTATCCACATGGCCCCTGGAAGGAGGCGGCTATGCTCTTCTGTCGGGTACTTCGATGGCAACCCCTTTCATCGCCGGAAGTGCCGCGCTGCTCAAGTCCCAGCAGCCACAGCTCGGCGTTTCAGAGCTCTATGCACGACTTATGGCCACTGCTAAGCCGCTCAAGGAGTACGGCCTGCCGCTTGTTGCGTCTACGGCTCGACAGGGCGGTGGCTTAGTCGACGCTTATGCCGCCGTTCATGCTGATACAATCATTTCCCCTTCCGAGATCGACCTGCGGGATTCCGCATCGCCAGCACCCCACAAGATCACCATCACAAATCAATCCAAGGGGAAGAAGACATACCAGATAGGCCATGTCCCAGCGGCCTTTACCAGGGTTTATTACAACTATCTGGCCGGCGGCCCGAATATCCCAAGGAACGGGAGCATTTACCCCTTAGAAATTGATGCTTCAGCCAAGTTTTCTCAGTCTTCCCTGACTCTTGAAGCCGGACAGTCGGCCACTTTCGAGGCTCAGATTACACCGCAGGAAGACAAATGGCCTTATTCAATGCCCGTGTACGCCGGATTTGTCAAGGTGTCTTCTAGCAATGAGACGTATTCAATTCCGTATATTGGCGTGCCTTCTAATCGAACCGAGGTTGGCCCTATTATGGTTAATACAACACCGCCGGGGTCACTTTCTTCTCCGGCCGTATACAAATTCCAAATAACCAACCCTGGGGCCCAGCCGACTCAGCCCAATATCGATACGTATGACCTCACAGGCAGCCCAGACGATGCTCTCCCATTAATCGATATCTCTACTGGACTGCCCTCTCGGATCGTTCGTTTAGAACTCGTATCAGCAAACACATCCTTTGTTCCATCGATATATGGTTTCGACCCCAATGTCACTATTGACTATCAGTTACCGGCTCTAGTGACTCAATCCGGGTTTCTTGGCGAGCCCAGCTATGGCATCATCTCCGCATCCACAATGGACCCTGTCTCCGGGAATAGTCCCATCAAGCAGGGCACTACGTTTAACTTCTTTGTATCTGGTCTCATTCAAACCCCCACCTTAACAAGCGACAACAACACCTCGGTCAAGCTAGTTTCTGGAGATTACCGGCCGCTTTTCCGTGCTTTGAAATGGAATGGCGATGAGTCGAATCCTGCTGATTACCAGTCGTGGCTGGGACCAGTCCTGAGATTGAACGTTACAAGTTCTTGAACAGGGCTTGGGCTTACTGCTGGCAGCACGTGGATAATCAAATCATATTATGACGGTGTCTGACTGCGCCAAGTCAGGAATTTTTCCATCAACAAGAGTGATTGTGTATATAGTGTTGCTTGAATATACTCCGTACTAGGCTCATCAAAGACATATCATACAGTGATGATCTATTTTCTGATTACCTATCTATTTTCTGATTAGATGTACACACTAACGCAAAAGTTGCTCAATTCTGTCTAGCGCGACGAGCTATTCACAGCTCCAAGTTGTCAGACTACTACTGTTGTTAAATTGCTACTGCTGCTACCGCTAATCCCTGCTTTCTCTCATTTCTGTTGATCAATAAAGCTTATGTTACAGGAGATCGTCATGAGCCTCAACCAAACTAACCGTAAAGAGTGTATATTTTGAAGGAGGATTGTGACCCCCAAGGTTATATAAGAGCCTCATGCAACGCAAGTATGACATTCGGAGTAATCCCCCCCGGTCATTTGTCGTTTGTCTTTTCTCCTGTTTGTTCCTATTATAGTAATTATTGCTAACTTGAAGCTAGTCGCTCATAGAGCGTACAACGAATACGCTTCTGAATACTAATCAGCTAGAAATTAAGGAATGAACGTTCTGAGTCGGTTGGTTTAGCCCTATGCTCATGTCTCATGCTTGGCTCTACGCTGATTGGAGGAATTGCTCGGAGAACGACGCGAGTTCGTTGACAAGGGTTCAAGGCTGCAAGGAATCGGAGTTGAACAGGGATCTCCGAATAGAAAAAGACACCAGGAAACTACGTAACTGGGTACAGCTCCCACACAGCCCTACGGTCTCTGAAACTGCTTCTCAACCACCCACATTCTATCGAAGACCCATCGAACCGACCGGGCATACAGTAGGCGACCTGTCGCTGTTTATCCACCACGCCCGCTGCTAAAATCTCACACGCCGTGAAATGCCGCTAACGAGGTCGCAATACTAAAACGGCTATGCCAGCTCCTTTTAGGGCGCCGTCAACCATGCTATGGCGCGGGGCACTGGCTTGTAAGTTGATCATTGTAGCTTGTTAGCTCAACTTTGCTGCGTATGAAGATAGGTTGTGAATCATAGCTCTGAATTGCTTCGTGTTCTGTCTAATGGTTTGCAAGTAATTATTTCCGCAAAGAAGGGTTATCAGAGAAACTAGGCCTCCCTCTGCAAGGGCACCGAAATGCTCTGCGTGCGTAGTCGTCGTGTCTAATTTAGCAATAATCCCCCCCTGTTGTTGAATAAGGAGGAGGAAAACGTATATAAGAGCCATATTGGTTACCTCTCTAATTAGGCTCTCTATCAACTCATCCAACACGCCAAGAACAGCTCGGTGATCATCGCGATATAGAGGAGGAGAATCGCCGAATATTAGATCTCGATTCAGTTTTCGGGAGTCTTCGCAGCCATGCTGTCCCCCTTGTCTCTCCTCAGTAATCCTATACAAAGCATCTCATATCTTGCTCTTCTTAGCTTACCTTGTTCTTCAACGGCTCTAGAGTCGGGAACTAACATCACCGACTCAGTTCATACTCTGACGCCCGTCAGATACGTGAATACCTCTACACTATCCATTGCCTACTATGATTCGGCGCCAAGAGACTCAGCCGCACCAGTTGCCATCCTAGTCCACGGGTTCCCTTACTCGATCGACACCTATGTGGATGTCGTGCCCAAGCTTTCAGCCAAGGGCTATCGTTTGATAGTCCCATATCTTCGTGGCTATGGCACCACTTCGTTTCTCTCGCCAACCACCCCACGCAGTGCGGAACAGGCCGCCTTGGGCAAGGATATCATTGACCTGATGGATGCCCTCAGCATCGACAAGGCCATCTTTGCGGGCTACGACTGGGGTTCAGTTGCCGTCAACGTTGCCGCAGCCCTGTGGCCGGATCGTTGTACCGGCATGGTTGCTGCCAATTCATACTTGATTCAGAACCGCCAAACGGCATGGGCCACAGCGCCCTCTGCGTCTCTCGCTACACGCTGGTATTTCTACGTCTTCCTCACACCGCAAGGTTACAGTGCGCTGGCCAGTGACACGCGAGGATGGGCCGAGACACTCTGGTCCAAGAACAGCCCGCAGTGGAACTGGACTCAAGCTCAGTTGGATGCGGCGGTTCCGGCGTTTCGCAACCCAGACTATGTCGACATTGCGACTAACTTTTATAGAAATCGCCTACTGTATGCGCCCGGCGACCCAGCCTATGCAGAATTGGCCGGCGAGCTAGACTTACTGCCCGTCATCAAAGTCCCCTCTGTGACGCTGGACCCGGACCAGGCTCCTGTGTTCCCCGCGACGAATGGCTCGTCAACTGCTCAGCACTTTTCAGGACCGCGGGTGCATCACATTGTACAAGGCTGTGGCGAAAACATTCCTCTTCAAAGCCCACAAGTCTTTGCGGAAGCGGTTCTGGAAGTGGCGGCTCTCGGGAAGCGCCATAATTAGTAAGTCATGAGCATCAACAGCCGATTCCGGGAACGAGTGCCGTCCGGCACGAATCATCTGTCAAGTTTCTCATTGTAATTCGTGATTCGTGCTTGACATAGAGTATAGATCATATCATTCAAGAGTTGCTTAGCTGCGGTAATAGACAAAAGTCCGCAACTACTGCTGCGCTCCCTGGCACGGAGTACTCCGATAGCTTCGCGCATTCGCTTCTGTTCGTTAGCCACTTCAGGAAGTAATCTTCAAACGCATATGCTTAATTTGTACAATGCCTTGGGGCCCCCATCTTTCGGCAAACAGCCGATTCTTACGCGCGCTTATGTTTCGTTTAAGGGCGGTGGACTGCTCTTATTTCGTTTCTCTTTTCAATACTACCTACCTGGGCCTACTATTCTCCCAAGCAGCTCGAGAATACGAAGTGACAAGTGCTGCACTAGCTTGCCAAGAGAATAGGCCTAGCGGCAATTTTATTTTCGTCCACGGTCCTGCATTTGTCATGTAGCAGGGGAGGGGGCCCAGATGCTGAATCTTATCCACACAGCTGGCCTAGATCTAGTACTATAGATCCGCGGATTTCCTTCCACTAGGTACGGGCTGTTTTACGAAAGAGAGGAAATTTGTCCTTGCGAGTCAACCTAACGCCGAGAAAAGTTGTGGCAACGCGGCCCCACAAGCGCCTATTTGCCCTATCTTGAACGACAAGCGGGAGTCGGGATATTAGTTCTTAATGAATAGGAGAGAACCCATTTTGAAAGTCTAATTGTCAACAAGAGAGGAAAAAACTCAACGGCTGGCATCATGGCGACAGTGAAGCCAGTGCTTCGCAGAAGCCACACGAAATCAAAGTTTGGCTGCCAAGCTTGTAAGCAGCGGCACGTCAAGTGTGACGAATTTCGACCAACATGGTTCGTCCATCAACAATCATTGGATTTTGCTCTATTAAGAAGAAGAGAAAGAAATAAAAGGATTCTTGACGAGAAATAAAGCTAATAAATCTCATAGTCACAGATGTCTTTCTTCAAAAATACCGTGTAAATATCCTGATCAGCCTCCAGAGGAAGAGCCTGAACAGGACATTCCATCTCTCTGGTGGCCGGAAGATATTGAAAATGCATGCATAGAATGGAAGCAAACGGGGCAGCCGCCATTCATGTCTCTAGCTCCTTCACCAAGCTGGCATAATATGGATATGAAGGACTTGCGGTATATCTACAAGATGGCTCTGGTTGCGAATATCCTCGAGCTCAGCAATACGAACGATATCTGCCTTTTATGGGGTGAGATGGGCGTGTGAGTGCAGCCAGCGAGAAACTATGATGCTATTTTTGTTGCTGTTTAACCAGGAAAAGCTTGCACAATGGGGAGCTGAGACTGACAAAGCTGGGTTGTCAGGCTATTTCAACTCGCAACACAATTCGACTTTGTTGCTCATACCTTGGCCGCGACATCGGCACAACGACTTGCGGTTACTACAAAGTCACATGAGGCTTCCTTAGATGCGTTCCACTACCGCAAAAAGGCCCTTAATGGCCTATATCGGGCAATGGGCAGCTTTTCCAAAGATAATGCTGATGCAATCTTGGCGGCTTCTCTGGGATGTACATACATAATGTCGGACTCGTAAGTATACTATTACTACTTGTTTACTCCATTCCTCTCATCATAAAATCAAACCGAAAGCATTTTTAAGAGATTAAGGCCACGGTCGGGCTAACAGGTGCTACAACAGGCGCTCCTTAATGACCCTTGCGGGAAATATCTCCACTGTAAGCCTCGAGAGCATCGTCCTGTCTACAACACCGCTCACACTAGAGCAGGTGGCGAATCGAATGAAACCTTGGATAGAGCGGTCAGCCTTCCACCGGATTTTCACATATGAGCTTCCTGTCCCCGAAAACGAAGAACAGACAGCGGCAACACCTCCAGACACTGGAGATGTAGAGCACCGCTTCGCCATTGTCAAGAAACTCTTAGCTGAAGGCGTCAACTCCGTTAACGGACTAGCATTCTGTTTCCAAGGCGATCGGGATCTCTCTGCTGTCCTTCGGCAGCTTAGAGACGTGATGCGTCTTGTCCATGAACGACTCGGTTCCGACATCACCACAGAGGACCAGTACCGATTAGTATATCCCTTCACGGCATGGTTCGTGAAGAGCCCGGCCGCATCTTTTGTGTCTCTCAGCAAGAAGAACCCCTATATGCTTGTGTTTCTGATGCACATGTATGCAGTCGTTGTCGCGCTTACAACGGCGCTGCCACGAATCGACGTTCCTTTATTCGCAAAATATCGTTTGAGAGCAATACTCCGAATCTGCAGCGTTTTGAAAGACGATCCAGGGTTTTTATGTCAGCGATGTAATGGCTTTCACGCATATCAAGAGATTATGTCTTTTCCCCTGAATAGCGTTTCTGCGTATCAGCAACTTGGACGCGAGAAAGAGTTTTTTGGAGCATAATTAGCGAGCGTGTTGCCATCATTTGGCTCTCCTGTTTTATTTTTTTCTTAATGTCTCCTTTTCTCTTCAGCTACGTTTTCTTCTTCTCATTCCTTTGTATTATTATTACCTTACCATGCATTTGAATCAGCAGACAAAGCAAGTTGCAATTTGTCTGGAAACACTTAGCGATAGTAAACATATGTCTATGATTGATACGGACATACCTCCTTTGGCGCCGTGAGGCGCATTTATAAGCAATCGACCAAGTTGTCGATTCGTCTAGCTTAGTCGTCAATTCATCTTCCAAGTTTCTAAACCGAAGTAGCTGACCCAATACTGATATAGTGACTTGCTGCGTCTCACATTCGATAGTGTATTGTGGCATGCCAAATCTTTCTTTTAGCTCTAACTGATCGCTTCTCTCTTTGTATGAAACAAAATATCAAGAAGGAAAAATAACTGCGAAATTACGGTGAATTTCAAGGTAAATATAGGTGCGGAGTGGCGAATGAATTCCTCCGTGAGGGATTATGATCCTGGTTGGGCGCAATAGCAGTATTGTTGCCTCTCCGGTTTGCTCGGTAGTTATGATCATAGTAGTTAGTGCAGTAAGAGTACAATACCCCGGCTCTTTTGAAAGCACAAGGGGATTTTGACCACGTGAAATGTTCTTACAGAATGTAGATGCATATACTAAAGCTAGGCAGCAGTCAAACCCTTTATTCCCCAGAGACATTATGTGGCGGAATGTCAGTGGCCTTCCGAATCGGTATAATGAGCCTCAAGGCCTCTAACTGGAACAGGAATCTATCCGCCGATTCTCAGCGCACGTACTACGCTTGTTCGGACACGTCTACGAGAGTATAACTTTCCTTCCGTTTCTTTTTCCGAGCAACTATGGCAAGGCTAATATCGGATCAAGTCAAGAGTAAATATTATGTTAATATCTACGATCGCAACCAAAAAGGAAAATAATTCACTGTTGGACAAGAACCACTTGAAAACGAGTTGAAACATATTAAGCATCAAAAGCACCGAGGTGGCATATTATAGTAATGAGGATTTTAGTAGATCGAAATGTGTGTCGCCCAAAACGCTGATGCTAGGACCTGATCCTTCATGCAAGGTTAGCCCCTCTTAGGCAGCTGGTTTCGTTATCATCCATGAGATAAATGTGATTGTCGAACTGATACTTTGCCTTGTTTCAGGACAGCCTTGGTCTTGGGACTCTGGAACTGTCTGGAGACATTCCTTCATGCTATTACATTCACTTGAGCTAGCAATCTACCGATATCTTTACCCTCAGGTGAACTCTCCTAAAAGGTAATGTCTGCCTTGGATCAAGCGGCATTGGAGAGGAATGAAAGCCAGCATCCCCGGCCTAGATCTCTGTGTCGTAGAACAAGGGTGTTTCAAAGGGGGGGGGGATATGTAATAGGCTCGACTCTTTCAAGAGTAAGTGGTGGGAGTTAGTTATCGTATACTCCTAATATCGGTCAAAAATCTCATTCCTTCTAGGGTCGTTGGGTAGGTATCCCTCAACAGTGCTATCAAACAATATGTAGCAAAATTAGTAGATATTTCCAGAGAAATGTTATCCAGCACCTCAGTTCTGTCAATAACTTCCCAGTTATAATCCATCAAAAGTCATTCAACAGAAAAGTACATGTGTTTAATAACTGTATCAAGTTACTTCAAGTAGGAGTAGTAGGACGCTGACTGTGAAACCCTCGCGGCCGTAACGCGGTGTAAGGGAGATTTTCTATTTGTCCTCTTCTGCGATCGGCTTCTGAAAGAAACATACTTCACTGCCATGCAGAGAGGATGGAATGCCCCCCTGCTTAAGAATGGAGCAGGCGTTGAGCAGTGTACACGGCATATATACACGACCAGTCAGGACTTGAGTTCGCTCCAAACAGTAAAGGCGGAAAGTGCTAGAGGTTTGTCCAATTGAATATCTTCTATAACGCCAATCTTCTTTGGGGGATCATGGAAGCCGTTCATCGCCATGCGATCTCGTCGTGACTGTGGTGGCAGTAGTAGCAGTAGTAGTCTGCACTATGCTCGTTGATATACTGGACAACAGAACCGGGATATTGCACAAATATCTAAAATGTCGAGAAGTTATATTGTGTCATATATCTGGTTATCTTCGTTCATTAAGACTTCCAATACATTATAGTTAGCCAGTGTCTCGAAACACACCAGTTCATAACTTGAGGAATTCCGGCTGGAGCGATGACCGCGAATTTGCCATGGTGGACACCGTATCCGACGACTAGGTAACATAGGATAGAAACTGATCAATCTTGTTCTTGTCTACACCATGTTCGTCTTTAGCTGATCAAACTACTCATGGTACTGCTTGTAACTGTCAATAACCACGCGCTGAGCCGCCTGGGTAGCATCGTTATTGAGTGTGGGCGCCAAACGTTGAGAAATCGTGGAAATGACCCCCTACTGTACGATGCTGAATGTACTTTACTTCCGAAAGAGGACATTATTTTTACTATTAAAAGGCTATATAGCGTAGAAATTTGCTGTTCATAGTTTATAAGACTTTCGTTCTTTTTCTTATTGAGAAGTTCTCGATAGAAAAATGTACTTTTGCTAATCCATGCTGGTTATACCTATTGCTTGTGCACAGTGAACCATAAAATGAGGGAAGTGAACATTAATTAATTGCGCGTACATGGAATCTATATTCTTCTTTGCATTCGTAAACAATGCCCATTGCTGATTGTGATTACCAATCGCGTCATTGGATTTAGCATTAGTTACGCCGTCGAAGCGTCCAGTATAAGAAGAACCAAGACATTTCATCAGCTGCCACCGACGGGAACTAGCGTTAATATTTGGGGCAAACCGCGGATGGCTGTGATTACGCTCCAACATTACGTCAAAGCCGGCTCTAGCACTGGACTCGCCAAAATGTTGCGGTCACTCTAAAGGCGGCTCTTCGTAGAGTAGCTACAGGTACTGTAGGATGACTCCCAAAACAGGATTCGCCCCTGAATTCTATGTAGAATAGTATCATTGTAAACTAAAGATGTAATCTTGCCAACCTTCCTCTGCTAGGAAGAGAACCACACCGGCAATTAGATGTAAACTTACAATAACCGAGATCCACGCGATAGTAACGATAGCATGCTGCGGCTGCTACTCTTTGAGAATACACATGTTTAGCGAGAGAGCTTGACTCACGACACATTGGTCACATGCAACATGTTGCGTATCTCCAGCCATAGGCAGCGCAATTGCCAAAGCCATTGTAACCTTCATCAAACGCCTGAACGCGGGGGAGCTGCCACAAAGTGGCGTATGGCGTGTTACCGGCACGGCGGAAAGACTTGAGGTCAAGCTTGGGCAGGGCTTATCCCGATTGCAGGTAAGCTGATGGGCTGTTTTTACTCAGCCCTACCTGATGAATAATTGCAACAGCAGCCAGGTGGCAAAGAATTGGCTGGGACTATTGAGATGAAAGGTAGTGGGAAGTAGATGGAAGTCACTATTGGTTCTGAGTTGCTTGGGCCTGCAGAAGGATTGCATTTGGAGGCTTAGACATGCAGGATTGGACGAATTGCTATACGCCTTTTTTGGGTATTCCTCATAGCTGGCCTGGATCTATCGGCTGACATGAGATACGCTTAAGCAGTAAGCAATTTGAATTGCGGCTGAAATCTGCATTGCATTCCTTGTACTGGAGAAAAAGAGAGAACTATCAGACATCTAGACTCGCCAAGCTGGTTAGGATTCAAGCCACTATGCCCTGTATACGTGTCCCAGTAACCGAGCAAATGTGCCAAGTCAATTGTGCGCTTGCACACGTGTTGCTGCTCCCAATCAATTGGAAATGAGGCGTCGAGCTGGGCATCACGTTACCAATATGCGTCCGCCTCATTCGTCGAATCGCGGCTTGGCTTGATTTTTTGGAGTACGGAAGGGTCGGGCGTGGCTTGGCCTTGGGCGAGCATCAGCCTCTGGGACCCTTACATTTAGGTCTCATACGTCGACGTTTTGGGGCCGGGAATTCAGGGTTCAAGGGATGCAGCCTGACGTCTTTGCTGGAAATCTGAAGAAGTCGATTTGTTGGTCGAAACGGCTCGATCGGAACTCTGAAGCCGATCCAGGAAATCGGGATGGCCGTCGCACGGTTTGATATTGTAAGAGCTGTTGCGCTGTCCGAGCGATCCCCATGCGAGGGGCTGACGTTTTTGAGAATAAGAAACGTGCCCTGGACACTACAGGCTAACGGTTTCTCGTTTCGTCAGGGCGGAGAGGGAGGTTGCTGTTGCATAGCATTGCCTCCTCAATTGTGTCATGGCTGTGTCGTTTCATCACTGGCATCCTGATGCTGGTGAGACTATCAAGTAGCCGCCTTGGCAGCTTAAACAGCAAGCAGCAACAAAGACACTAGGCGTCAACTAAACTTGACAGACTCGATTAAACTGGAGAAACTGCTACGCGATCCCAGGCATCCAAGCTCGGATCCCGACGCGAAAAGAGCCCACTTGGGAAAGCTTCAAAGGCCCCTCCCGCGTGCATCCGGGTCCTCACATGATTCTTTTCTCCTCTTGTGTCAGTAACCCAACAAGGCAATGAGCAGCCATGATTCAAAGGTTTCAAAAAAGCTTGTCTTGTTCGATCAGCGGTAAGGACTTGAACGGGCTTACTTAAGCTGGGTGTTCCGAGCGTGTTCCGAGGCCGGACAAGCTTTTCAATTCGATGTTGCATCGTGCCTACGGAGGTACTGTACATGATAACTTCCTGAACAAGGAAATCCGCAGCGATTAGTGTGTAGATGGGAGGTGATGCAAACGGCAAAAGATCAGCAGCGACTTTGTTCCCCCCGCTCCGGCTATTCATCAAGCTTCTTATTCTTGTCGCTTATTGCCGTTCTTAAAGTGTGTGTAAACGAAATCTCAGTTGTCTTTCTGAAGCTGCAGGGGTCTGCGATTGGACCGGCTTGGAGAGCGAGATGTATGTCTCAGTTAGCTGTTTTCCGTTGCTCGGATTAGTAGAGCGTACGTAGATGCGGTCCACGGGAAGATGGGAGATGCAAGATGCGAGCAAGTGTGCATGTATGCGCAATGTATGCATGAGCCCGCCGCGTTATGAGACAAATACATTGTGAGTACGGCTGCCTGTCAGTAGGGAGATCAACTAAATGAACACAGCAAGATGATCATGTGGCGGCACGAGGATCTTGAAGAGCGCTCTTCCCTCGGCTATTTCGCATCATTTATCTCAAATCAAATCAAATCAAATCTACGACGGCTTCACCGCGTCGGATCTGACTTGCGGCCGGTTGATGCGGCAAGGAAGGGAGGCATATTCGCGCCCATTGAGGTCGTATGATTGCCCTTCCATCCCTCCCGCTGGGCTGCGGAATGTTCCTCGTCCATCACGACCGAGTGACAGCGACTCGTGGAAACTTGTTATCATGATGGCAGAATGAATCAAATCGCGAACACCACGCAAAAAGACGTCAAGTCTTCCCGCGATGCTTCCATGATCCACGGGAATCAACCACCCCCTGGTCGCCCGGGTCACGTCGTCCTATCCACGGGCCCTCACCTCATCCTTGCACCAATGTCGACAGATCGAGCGTCTCGTCTGAAATGCGGCGATGGATGGTGTGGTGGCCCCATCCGGCGACCGCTTTTTTCAGCCGTCGTATCGTCTCTTTGTCTTGTCTTGTTTCGATGCTACTCTACTTTGATGCTACTCTACTTTGATGCTACTCTCCTACGTGTATGCATCCTGGCCCAGCAAATGCCGTCCCGGTCTGAAACGGCGTCGGCACTTGGGGGTCACATCTGGCGCTTGCAAGCTCTCGAATGAGTCGAAACCCTTGCTTGGTCTGGCGTTGGGCACTGGTGACTCGACGGAGCATCCATTTTTAGTCACGCTTTCTCGACTTTTGTAAATTAAATTAAATCCCTGGACACCGAGCCAATTGGCGATGTTCGTGACGGCACCAACCCGTTTTTGCTTGTACCTGTTGCCGCCTCAGCAAAGAAATTTTTTTCTTTTTTTTCCATTCTTTTCTTCTGTTTTGCTTCTACTTACTCCTTGGGCTGATGTTTTCTTATTAGTCTCTGCCTTCTTGCCTCTCTGGGCGAGGTTTGTAATGCAAAAATGAGACCTACGAAACAAAGGCGGGCCCCCCAAGGAAATCCCGGAATAGGGCACCTATAGAGTACAGTAAAAAGAAGCGTGCCGTTTCGTGTGTGCCTTGAAGCTTGCGATGCTAGTTCAAGGGGCAGAGGAACGTGAAGGACGCAAGTAGTCAAGTGCGGTGGAATTCACATACAGACAGCTGAAAGCCATGGGCTCCAGTTTGCAAAGTTTTTCATTCTCTTTCCCTTTGTTGAGGATGACTCCTTTTTTTAGAATTTTTTCCTCATTCGTAGGCCACGTTCAGCGCACAATACGAAGGCGGGCTACTGCAAGCCCGCCTTTGATTCACGGAGGGTACATGCGGCTACTCTGTGGCTACAAGGCCTTAGTCTTGGTGGTTTCCAATCTGAGGTTGGCATGACTGGTGCCAGCCACGTATTCAAGCTTCAAGCCCAGCCCAGCTGCGCGCAGTTCCGGCATCGACATCGGGACCCACCGCCGAGAGGGAACTGAGACAGCCATCCTGGATCGACGTCAGGCAAGCCAGGGCGGATCATGCTGAGCTTTTGGTGGCTTCGTCCCGTTTTGGCAGGGCGACGCTGCTGCGTATGCGTATAAGTCGAGGGCCGGGCCCCTCACCTCCCGGCTGGACTTGTCTTTGCTGCTACCCTTTGAACTGTCCAAGTGGTCTGATTGTAGACTATAATAATCTGCCCTCGATCCGACTATCATTCTTCTTCTTCTCTTCTCTACACTCTTGCCGTTGCTGGTGTTGCTGATTACCGTCGTGACTGGGCACTTAAAAACACCAAACCAAAAGCCATCGACACGCCGGATTCTGCAAAAACGCCTGCCGATCCGCCACACATACACACACGCATCGTTGAGGCATACAATGCGCCGGAGCTCCTCGTCTTCATCAATCAGCTCTCAGTGGTCCGCCTTCAGCGACGACCTTGAAATCGGCCAGCTCACCTCCATTATCCCGGTCAACACCACCACCACCGCTGCCACCACAATCACCACGGCTACTGCCACAACCGCCAGCAACTCGTCCATCATCTCTACTTCATCTGCTGCTGCTGCTTCCGCCACAGCAGCTTCTGTCGAGGATATGAATATGCATATGAGCATGCACGAGAGTCGTCCCTCTTCTTCCGCGTACGAGCGGAGCCGCCAGGGGAGCACAAGCTCCATGCGTAGCTGCGGCGGAATGAGTCCCGATGCAACCAAAGAGCTGTGGAAGACCATGCTGGAGCTACAGGAGCGATATGGATGCTACACTTCTGCGAGGATGGATTTGGCTGTTGCGGCTGGAGATATTGCCCTTTCTCTAATGCGTAAGTCATCACAAAACGTTTCATAGTGGTCAAATCTTGAATTAAATGACTAACATTCGAAATTTGCAGCAAATCCGTTCATCCTCGACACACTTAACGACTCTGTGGTCGATCTGCCTGATGAAGGCTGGGAGATGCTCAATCGCTGCCTCCAACAAAGACATTAATTAAAAGTCTCGAAATGATTCGATTCACACACCGCAAATTGCCATCGCCTCAAACCCGATTCTTATTCTAATTAAAAGAGTCGTGGTTGAATGAGGACGACACGACTGGGTATCTCTTCTATTCTTGTTTAAACGAGAGGCGTTTGGGACGGATAAAATACTACTGGACGAAGCGCTGGGCCATTTGAATTTTCTTCTCGTTATTATTACCACGATTTTATTCTTTTCAATCTTCTTTTTTTCTTCTCTTTTTTTGTTACATATTAAAGATTTCAAGATACCCTGTCCTCATTTACATATTACTTGTACTGCAGCTCAGATTGAAGCCTCTGCGTTTACATAGCTCGCAGAGTACATTCCTGCTTCTACCTGTTACAATACAACCATAGTGGAAAAATATTTTCACAAGTTGAAAAAAAAAAAAAACACGCGTGTCTCGTAATCAGGTGATGATATATCCGATGCTAATGTTACAATGCATATCAACGTGTGTTACATTTGGCCAAGTCAAATCATGCCCATCACATCACAGCGTCTCATTCAAAAGTGGATGCGCCGTAAAGCCCATTGCCCTAGTCTGGAACTTCATGCTCTCCAGCACTTTCGCCTTGACATCTTCATCCTCAATGTCGATGCCCTCGAAAATACTATGCGTGGCCCTGAAGTCGTAGTTCTTGAGGATGTTCCACATCCGATGAATCACATCCGCACTCAGCGGGATGAAATTCGGGATGCTCCACAGGAACGAAAATGAAGTTAGGCCGGGAGGCTTCTCTCGCTTGGCTCCCAGGGCGTCGATATCCCATTTGCCTAAGCCTGCTGCAGTTGTCATGAGCGTGTCTGCGATGAAGAGCCGTCCGTCAAACAGCAGCACCGAGGAACCCGGGAAATGCCCGCCCAGCTTGATGGCCTTGACGCCAGGTATGATTTCCGTCTCGGTTTCGGTGAGAGCCTTACGATGTGCTGACGGTGTTGTCGTCCAGCGCAGATCTTCAGATGAGATATACACTGGACACTGAAACGCTCTCGCCCATTGTATATGCGAGCTGTAGAAATGCGGATGGCTGACGACAATGGCCTTGATCCCTCCCAGCTCCTTCACCTTGTCCATCGTCTCGGCGTCTATATACGAGATGCAGTCCCATAGCACGTTCCCCTGTGGTGTGCGAATCAGCATGGCGCGCTGGCCAATGGCAAATTTCGGGCACGTGTGGATTGAAATGATGCGCTCATCATGCTCATACGGCTTGAACTCATTGTGGTGATCCGAATCCCGAAGCTCCGTCATAGTTGTAAAGGACTGGCCCGATGGGGGAACATATTGGCGGGGATCGTCACAGACGTGGCACGTCTTAACGACGGAGCGATCAGCCGTTGGGAACTGCGTGCCGCAGGTATGGCAGATGAGCCACGAAGAGGACTCGGCGGCATTATAGGGCTCTGGAGCGAAATCCATGGTGGTGATGTTGTGTTGGTGATGGTGATGGTGAAGCTAGTGGCAATGCTTCGGATGGCTCTGGAGCTGCTGTTGCTCCAAGGGCGCGCGGGGTTGGAGAATAGACTTTGCCGGCCTAGAGGGGATTTTGGGCCGCTGCTATCCCTGGATCTGAGACTATTTGTGGATTGGAGTCGATTTTATTGTGCATTGTAATAAGCTTTGAGGTTTGATGCGATGTTTACCGCGGCCAAGCTTAGACAATAGTCGGTGATGCTGCTGTATAGCTCGCGTTGTTACAGTCCCAACTCGGCTCTCTCAATGTGCTGTCAGTGACACAACAGCCATTGAATCTACTGATGAACGACTCAGCCTTTCGAATTCCATAAATTGAGTGCAAGTTCATGTTGATTCTTGTCGCGGAGTATCGCCATTACTGACGTCATCGACGAACGCGGCAGATTCGCTGCTCTCGGATGTTGCGAGCAATTCCGAGGGATGAGAAACACCAAAGATGCAGGTCTAGGCAATGGGAGAGTGTAAAATTACACAGAGAAGAATAGAAAAGAGAAGATGTTCTCGCCTATTGCAGATTGCGCAAGACTATGTGAGGGGAATTTGAGCCCCAGCTTCGGCGGTAGTGGTGCCTAAGTAAGCCTACCTGCGAGATCACTTCGTCCGTCACTGCCATTTGAGTTGAAGAAGCCACAGTAATGGTTTATGTCTTTTGAGGCAAAATTTTAGAAAGAGGAACAAAGAGGCGAGTATTTCTGCACGTATCTTCGCCATCAAAAACGGATGAAGCCCACGAAACGTGTATTGCCATGTTTTGAACTCTGACAACAACAGAGCAAAGCGTACTGTCCACTGCAGCACGTAATTACATGTTGGAGATATGAACATAAGCTGATGCATTAAATCCGCAAAGTCCTTATCTCCGTCTTATTGATGAATTAAGATAGTGGCTCTCATTTAGTTCTCTCATAATTTGAATGATTAGCTGGTGATTTGTGCCGATGAAGTCGTTCGTCCGTCGGACCAAATTATCGGCTCTCAGCTCTACAGGTAGCTCCGTAGACTGCAAGGACCATTTATAACACAACTATGACGGACGATTCGTCCGTATTGTATTATGTCTCAATCTGATAATTTATTTCAGTAAGAGTGTAAACAGGTACTAAATAAACAGAGCAGCTACATGGAATGTTGCAAATATAAAACGTAGGCTCTTCTCGTGACATTGAATCGCCATCATCTTCATTCACATTGCATTTGCTACTTTCCCCCCTCTCAAACAATCTTTAAGCTCCAAATTAGACGTCTTTTCAGAGTATAATGCCTCAAACAGTCTGGCTCGTCACCGGCACCACTTCCGGTATAGGTGCCGCCTTGGTCGACTGCATCATCTCTCGCGGAGACAAAATTATTGCCTCTGGAAGAAACGTCGAAAAAAAGCTCGGACACCTCAAATCCGACAATGTTGCCTTGCTAGAACTCGATGTCGGGGCTGGTAAGGCCGTTGTGGAGGCGCAGGTGAAAAAGGCATGGGAGATTTTCGGCCACATTGATGTTTTGATCAATAATGCTGGTATATCTGGGTTCAAGACTGCTGAAGATGCCGAGTAAGTGCTTTTATTCCCACTATGAATCCCGTTTACACCATGTCCCTGTTCTAATTAAACTACCTGCAAAGCGACAATTTTGTCAACCACCTCTTCCGGGTCAACGTCTTCGGCCAGCTACACGCATCTCAGGCCATCCTACCACTCTTCCGCGCCCAAGGGCACGGCACCATCTCATTCACTTCTTCAGGTTGTGCTTGGGCGGGGCTCCCTTTCCTAGGTCACTACTGTATGACGAAAGCTGCCCTGAGCTCATTCGCCGAGAGCTTGCACAGGGAAGTTTCTCATCTGGGCATCAACTGCGTTGCTTTCGATATTGGCGGTTTTCCAACGCGATTGGCACAGCCTCGCGAGCAAGATAATGATGCTGCTTCTGCAAAAGTAGACTCTGGCTCTGCTCTTGCATCAGCTGTATCTGAGCCGTATGCAGACATCTTTGGACAGTACATGGGACTCTTCGTTCCGGATCACTCTTGGGTTACCCCTGGTGATCCTAGCAAAGCAGCCTCTGCAATGGTGGACGTTATTCAGCGGCAAGGTATAGCAGCGGGCCGTCCTTGGGCGACGCGCGTTGTATTGGGATCAGACTGCTTGACTTATGCAACGAAGAGACGAGGCGAAGAACTTCAACTTTTGGAGAAATGGAAAGACGTCAGCGCCAGTACTGATGCGAACAAGTTTGTTCTCAAGCCAGAGTACGAAAAGTATATCGTTGTTACTGGAGTAGAAGAATAACTCTAGATGTTTTGCTAGGCGGAAAATAGCCATAAATAGTTTTAACAACGCAGTATAATTCTTTAGATGCAAGATAATGTACATGTTTTATTTGCTTTTACACCATAAATTGTGATCGGTCAGCTTTACTCAGCCATCGCCGCCTTGATCTCCTCCTCAAATCCCCTCTCCCAGTCAGCCTCTCCCTTCACAGGCTTCCAACCCAGCACCTCCGTCGCCAGAACCGCATTAGTAACTGATCTCGAGGCAAATCCCAACTCCAAGAATTGGTAGTTTCCGTTTGGAGTATCGTCTGTAATCTCTTGCAGTCCAATTGGTCGCGCCTTATCCTCCTTGAGCACTCCAGCAGCAAATCCTGCCTTGGCGAGTCCGTCAGAAAGATCCTTCCAAAGATGGCGTCCGTTGCCAGCAAAGTAAATGCCCTTTCTACCAAAGGGAATGTTCTCGCCCGCAAAGAGCTTCTCCAGCACCAGCTCATACACCTTGGCTGTGTCGTCGATGTGAGCGTGGTCCCATACTCCTGCGCCTTCGCCAATGTACTCGGCATACCCCTTCTTGACTGCTCGTCGGGCCAGGAAGGGGACCTGAATGGAACGCTTGTTGAATGCGCCGGTGCCGTTGCCGTAAATAGTTGGCGACATGATGATGTAAGTAGGCACGTTGAATTCCTCGCCGGCTTTGACAGTGGCGACATCGCCTGTACGCTGAGGATAAGGATCGTGGGCCTCGCGCTTCAACTCATACTCGTGGATATCCTGAGTCTTGTCGTTGAACTCAAAGGGGGCATCTTCTTGCGTGTAGACTTTGCTAACGGGGCGGTTGCCGATGCTTGAGGTGCCGGATGTCTATGCAAACAGAGATTAGTACAGCGCATAAAGAAGCAGACATTCGATACACTTACGTGAATAAACCAGACTGGCTCGCCGGTGGTCTTCTTCCTCTCCGCCAGTCCTTCTACCAAAGCCCTCGCGCCAACCGCTCTGGCAGCGCTGGCGGTGTTGATGATGATGTCATGCTCGCTCGCTGCCTTCTTCAAAAGCTCTATATCCTCGTCGAGATTCTTGAACATGATTGGCGTCATGCCTTGAGACTTGTAGTACTCTGCATGTTCAGGCTTGCGAACGAGGACGGAGTAGGAAAGGTTTTTGATGTCGGCATGGGTTGAGTTTTGGAGAAGGGTGAGAACAGAGCCACCACTGCAATGAGCCGTTAGTATTGCTTGTCATGTTAATCATTCGTTGATGGGTTGGCAAGACTTACATGTAGCCTGTTGCGCCGGTGAAGAGAACCTTCTTGGGAGCCATTGTTCTTATGTGTTGTAATTGTAAAGAGGTAATCAGATGATTGTCAACCACTTCGAATTGCTTGTATTGATAGCACGAATCGAATTCTCGTTTCAAGGTCCATGACCCCCTATTTATACGAGAAAGCTACACAGCGTAATCGTCCAGTCAACAACAAATCTTCAGTCTGAAACAACTCGCCCAATTATTAATTCATCGTCTCCTTCATGATCTCAACTTGACTTCCACTGCCTCCACTACCCACCGCCCTTCTCCTTAAGCTTAGTCGCTAGTTGCAAAAACGCCCAACGACACAGCCAAAGTGCGGACAAACCTGCCATACCATGGCCCTCTTGGTGGAGCAAGCCACATCGATTGACTTTTGACGGGATCCACTGCAACTGACGGGAGCGGACAGACCAATCCCAATTGAGGCCTGACCTAAAAGCGCTGATGCTGAGTAATGGCGTAAATGAGGCGCATTGGGCGCGGCCAAAGTTGCTTCTTCAACTTGCAGCTTGACCCTGTACTTGCCGATTTAGAACCGATTCCGCTTTTCTTTCGGGCACTTCGAGTTGCTGCGCCCAATGTTAAACATCACAAGAAGCGAAAAATGTTGGTGTCAATTAATAATGTCGCAATCATTACCAATTTTGTCAATAGAAAAAAAATGACAAGAAGAAAGGTTGCAGGGGAAAAGTTATGGAACTAACTAGAAACAAGAACGCTGAAGTCATAGTGATCTTATATCTATCTTATAGCCTACGTTTACGGCATGTACCAGGATCAGTTAGTTTTACATCACTATTACCTGGTTAACTAGTATACGGGCAGATAGTATTGGGTAGTAGAGAGTAGAAGTACAGTCCCAGAGGTATATACTAGTATTTATACAATTCTACTATCACTATTGCAACTATCAACGTACTAGCTAAGACCACAAGATGTTCTTCATCAACACGCTTCCCACATCTGATGGCCCATGGCAATCAGACGATTAAATAGCTCATCGCGAACCATGACGGCCGTCAAATGATACTCTTTTCCGTCCTTTGTTCTCACTACTAGTCCGTCCACGACTTCTCTATGTGTCGCCCATCCGACAACTACCTTACTCTTCCACCCCAAACCTCCAACCTTCTTCAGCTGGCTAATATCCTCAATGGCAACTGTCCACGCCGGGCTGACGTCTTCAAGATTGGGGGTCCAACTCAGCGCAGGGCTTGTAGCTGTTGCGGTGATGTAGGCATGGCCCTTTTTGCCGCCGCATCGAGCGGGGAAGCGGACTGGGCCAGATGGAGGGTTGTCAACTGTTTGTTTGTTCACGACGCCTAGGCGATTTCGTGCTTGGGTAGCGCCAGCAGCAGCTTTGGCCTTGTCAGCGGTAAGAGCCGTTTCAACGCCTCCCTTTGCAGTGCCTTTGAGCAGGTTTATAATCCGATGAGACCGTTTGGGCTTTCGCTGATGGCTGTCGTCTTTGACTTTGATTTCATTTGCATGATCCAAGTCGGGATGTAATGCTTGTCTCGCTTCTGCATCTGTGACACCTATTTACCGGTAGTAATTAGCATGTTATTCCGTATAGAATATGCCACAAAGAGAATGATCCATACCTAGAGCGTCGACTTGTTCCGCAGCTTCTGGGTCAATCTTTACCGGAGGCGGCAAATCGGAAGATGGTGGTGGAGGGATTGGCACCTTGTTCCTCTCGCCAACGCGCAGCAGGGTAACTGCAAGCTGGGCATTGGTTGGTATGCCTCGTAGAATCGTATTGCGCAGCTCGATGAATTTTTGCCATCGTGGATATGTACGACTAACGAACTGCAGCGCTGGTGTGATGATAGGATCGCCAAAGAAGAGAAATCCAATGCCAAATGCGGTGCCTTTTAGCAGCATATATGAGGATACAAAGAAAGACAGTAGCAACGGGGGCAAAAGGCACGCGGCCAGGGTCATTCTCGGCCGCTCGACAGGGAATGGAGGCGTTGGGCTGAGGGCATTGCCAAACCGCTCCCAGGTATCAACCACTTCCGAAATCATGTGCATGATGGGCCCCATGTTGGTCCATACAATGTTGGAAACAGGCTTCTTTGTCCTGTCATGCTTCGGATCATTTTCTTTTCCATCAGCAGCGTCTTTGGCATTCGATACGTCCGAAGTGATGTTTGTGGGATCTGGGGCGGTATTATCATCGTGAGGGTCGCCTTGAGGATGCTTTCCCGCACTCGTGCCGATGATTACCTATATACACAACGCAAAAGTCAATTACCATTTCTGCCACTGTACAGTTGAATCGATACTGAAAAAGGCTGCTTACACCGGCACATACTGATGCAATACTGTTGACAAAGCTATGTGCCTCTTGCTCAACGCCTTCACCTTTGTGTTTTTCGGGGGCACCGGTGAGGGAGTTGTCAGATGCGAGGACTCCCGACGGCGGTTTCTGAACGCCGCCCGTCGTGGAGTCCACAATCGATGGCGGTACAGGGGGGAAACAGATGGCTCGGGCCGGCGGATAGGCGATCAAGACCATGAGAAACGCTATTCCGACGGGCACCAGCAGATCAAGCAGCCACGCAACGCTGTAAACTGCCAGGAACACTGCCGTTCTCTCTGTTTCTCGCCACGACCGGAGGCGTACAATATGCTTCCAAAGACAGATCAGAGAAACGGCGATTGTCATGTACAGACGTTCCAGTTGCGCGCGCAGCTTTTCTGGAGAAAAAACTTCGTCCTCTGCAATGTTCATGTCCAGATCGGCCAGTGGCACTGTGTCGATGCTCTTCACCTCAAAGACCTGCTTGTTGAACCGCCGTATCAACACCCACAGCTCCTCATTTTTCATGCCACCAACCACCGGCTGTGGAACATGGTGCAGCTCTTTGTTCCAGCCAATATTCTTCACCTCGATCTCGTCGTGCCCGATTTGGCTGGCGCCCTTGTTTTCGGCATCAGCTTGGATGCTTTCTTCGGCAAGGGCATGGCTGGCGGTTGGTACTTCTTCGTCGTAGCTTTCGATGATATCCGGCTCACTGCTGAGTGCAGAGATGGACGAGGCGCTGTTCAGATCGGAAGCCGCCATTGCAGATTATATTGCATGTATAACTCATGAATCCGTGTTAGAGGCCGTCGCCACTGCTGACAATTGCAGAAAACACAATACCAGCTCGGAGCAGCTTCCATCGTCTTGTATCTGCATATCAGCTCGATAGCTACGCCGTATCCGCAATCTGCCGCCGACGTCAGATCTTTAGATCTCGTCTATCGCCAGTGGTTGGGATCGTGTTTCGGTTGACGTCACTGGAGGCTATGTGGGACTGGAGCTGGTCATTGATCTGCGACTTAGAAAATCAAGGTACACACAGCGCTACTCTGCACGCGCTGTTATTCCACTGATAGATGCACTATTTCCATTAAATTTCAAGTTTTCTTACGGGAAAGTTATCGATTGCTTCTTCTGCTTTCCATTTTAATGTTGAAATTTGACGATTTACAATATTCAGCCTCAAAAGCGCACAGCGCAGCGTAATTCTTGAAGTCAGTTCTGATCAGCCAACATTCCAGTCCTCAGCACCGACGACGACTAGCATGTGACAGCCTCCAGCACCTCACCTGTAGTCGCTAAGCACCTTCCAACACCCAATCATATAGAACAAATACTATGTATTTAGGATATTAAAAGAAGAGAAACAGCACACATATACAAAAGATTTCGAACCGATTGTTTGAGAACTTACATATGTTATTGTTCCATCTACGTTCTGCATACAGGTAGATAAGGCGGGGCGACGCCACTCTCAGAGGACCAGACAACTGGCAGAGGAGTAGATGAATACAAAGCGAGCAAAGATGTCCTTACGATAAGGGGCATTACACTCGTGTACTATTCGATTTTATTATTTTTTTTTTTTTTTTTGAATAGATACATATATGTATAGATCCACGATGCCTTCGAAAAAGACAGTGATCCAGCTCACATTGCTACAGTACCGTATTGCCTCGCAAAACCCCGGTTCGACCTCGCAGGCTCTCACCAACTCGACTTGAGCTGTGGACCTAGCTAAGTAATTACGTATCTTTCAATAAATGGTACACATAGGAAATGCTTATAAAGAGGCAACAAAAGGTACCTGTCATTCTAACCTCGCAGACTCGACTTTGGCTGTGGGCCTCTAGCCGGCCTGGTAGGATCTCACATAGTACGTGATAGAAGTCTCATGTTTTGCCTATAGAATAGTACTTGAAATTGAATAAGATACGTTATTTTGTACTCAAAGTTCGATTTTGCAAGGGAATATGATATTCCCTAGAAGCATCTGCTCAAAGTATGTAGAATTGGAGCATCCGCACATAACTATCCGTCAGACGCACTTTCTCGCAGTATTAGCATCTAAATTGGTAGTGCCCCTATATTCTTGTGTATTTGTATACTCATTTGCGGTCACTATGTTTTGCAGACCGCTTCAGCAGCTCAGCCCTCCCCTCGCATCAGGTGTGGTGGATCTCGTAAGACATGGCCAGGGCCGTAAAATCAATAATCGCCCTGCGTTAAGTTTAGAATTTCGGTGTAAGCCAGCATGGTGCTCCTTCAGTCATCCACGTAATTTCAGAAGGTCATGATGGATACTTTTCTTTCCTTTTTTTTCTCTTAGCTCACATGATTGTAGTCATAGTACGGTGACCTATTTCGCCGCAGGCCAAACTAATGCTTCAGCCGCAGCCATACGCGCCTTGACATTGTAAACAAGACGGGACAGCAAATACATATATTTAGCGGGCTCTGGCACCAACCACAAGCACGGTCGGTGAGGCCCAAAAAGCAACGCTGCTAATACGATTGTTCGAACTACTAGTAGTAAATGAATCCAGGGCTGCCCGCGTGAAAACGGTCTCGCTAGATCCGATCGGTCAACTTGATCCGTGAGATCATCAGTAAATCTGACTGCTCGTATCACCAGACGAACTAACAGAGCCGGAAAATCGGTTAAAGTGAAACAGGGTCTCGCGCGAGTGGAGCGACCTGAGGGGAAGAAGGAAACAAACCTCCGAGGTCACAGTTTGCTATTGTCGCATAACTCTGGGATTGAGTCTGGTACTTCAGAGATGCGCAATAGTAATAGTTTGTTCAAGTACCTCGGCGTGAACATTAGTTAAGGCTTTGGCGGTCTGCCAGCCACTGCACAAAGGGTCTCCTGCACCTATCGAGGCATCTAAGACATGTTCATGGAAGGAGATGGAAAGCAAAAGAATAATGAAGCTGTTAGCTTCTGCAGAGAAAGACATTTGGCTTGGAGCTATGCTCAAAAAGTCAATAATTGTGAACACAGCTCTATCGTATTGTAGGGCTGGATCTGGACAAGATGCGGAGGCCCGCAATTGCTACCGCACCAAGTCACAGTCGCGTAAATAGGAATCAGAGCGTGAAATCACACAGCCCCTAATCTCTTGGCGATTCTAGTATAATGTATCCTTCAATATGCAGTTTTTTCCTCCAAATTTCGCATTGGTTCGATCACAATGGGCTGCATGCTTGCGGTGCCGGCTTAGGCATCAAGGGACATGAGAGTTGGGCAGCAGAGCCACTTGAGGCCAAAAAGAAGAAAAAGCAGTAATGTACCCATGATGCCATGACAGAACTACTAAGGGCGCAATTTGTCTTGCAATATCAGTAAGACAATCATTAGATAGCGCAATTTTATGGGTATCAAGGAGATGTGTATGCATGTTCTCTAATAGACAAGCCGGAAGCTTTCCGCGACACTCATCGTAGTAGAGGTAATGTCAGCAATATAGTACATGTGTGGAAGATCAATGAGTGCATGTATGATACTCTTATTGATTACTTGTTTCTCGGAGCCATTGCATCTGTTGAGCATATGCCGAGCTCTACTTCGCGAGACCAACTATATATTGCTTGATAAAGACTAGATGTGGCTCAATAGTAAATTTGAATTTTACCTCTCTCTACTGCAATTTTTCGTATTTTCCCAATACAATACAAGATGGCATAGACATTTAGCGGCTACAGTTAATTGGTCCCTTTTGAACTATTTGTCTGTCGGTGTAAGTCGGTGTGCTCCACAAAGACGGGCAAAGAGCTTTCCGAGACATGAAAGTCATAGATGCTCAGCTCTTGGAAGAGATAAATTCAATTTTTCAGTTATAAATAGGCTTTCTCCAACTTTCTTTCCTTTTTTTTTGTGGGATGTTTGCATTGGGTTCTTAGACATGCGTTGTTTGGACCAGTCACAGCGTTTCTCGACGAGCGGCGTACGCCTGCTGTCGAGAGGGACCACTTTATGGGAGGCGTACGCCGCTCGTCGAGAAATGCAATTCATTCGACTATGAACGGGCAGCGCGAAATGTGAGACATTCAGAGAAAATGCTTTTCAGGGACTATCCCCAGGGTTGAATATGCTGGTGACTTGTAGATTTTGGTCTGTATGGTGGGGTTTCATGTTGTGTAATGTAAGATGGAGGCACAATATCAAGAATTTTTCCCGTTCAGTAAAGAGCCTGAGGTGCAAAGAGAGTTCAGGAACTATCTCGAAGAAAACATAAACAAGAAGCACATATCCGCAGAGAGAAAGCACAGTCTTATACGATGGCTTTCTGACAAAGATGCCAAACCCCAGACTCAGAGTGACTACTCTCTACGAAACTACGCGTTTAAGACTTATAAATGGGACGGTGCCAGGCATATCCTCTGGAGTATCGGCAAGAGCGAGAAACCAGAGAAGCTTGCCAAGAATGGAAAGGGTAAGCAAGTTTGGAGGAGTGGGAAGGGTGGAAAGGGCAACAGGAGCGGAAAATGCCAGGATAGGATGGTTGTTACTGAAGATGAGATCTTAAATGTGGTGGAACAAATCCACATGTCCAATGATCATGGAGGGTGGGATGCCACCTGGGACGAGGTCAGCAGCAAATATTGTGGAATCGTGAGATCAGATGTCATCTTCCTCCTGAAGAGGTGTTACATCTGCACCTTGAAGCCGCGCAAACAACCCAGGAGGAATGCGACCCCTGGTGAGGCCCCTGCTTCAAGTTCATCTCTCCCAGGGCCGTCCTCAGAACAGCAAACTTCTCAGGAATCGCTACAATTCTTTGGGCAGCAAGCCCTTGAGCAGCAAGATTTCGATCAAATCCTCGACCAGTGCTCTCAGCAAACATTCGATTATGGCTTTGGGAATGTTTTTGGGAGCGACAGCTTCCAAACCGATAGCTTCCTATATAGTAGCTTTGAAGGTTTTGATCAGCTCTGGAACGAAGAAATATCAGATGCCGGCCAAATGCAAGATGCCGGCCAAATGCCAGATGTTGGCCATGTGCCAGATGTTGGCCATGAGCCAGATATCGGCCATCCAGATGTTGGCCATCCAGATGTTGATATGGCCTACATGGACAACATAGATCCTGCCTTGCTCAGCAACGATTTTCAAAACATGAGCTTCTCGGACCTCACGTATACCTACCCATTTCCTGAAGAGGCTTCGGGCAGCAACACTTACCCCTACGATCTCGATTTCATACCAGACTCTGTGTAACCGACCTCAGAGTTGCCCGCATACATCGTTGGGGGAGGGGCTACCAGGGTGAACATGGTGTTGTGGAGGGAATCGGGCATATTTGGGGCGTTTTGGCCAGGCTTTGGCTTCATGGAGCATCTGATAAGTCAACACATCCATATCCCAGAACTGTTTTCTGGTTTATCTTGGGGAGGACTGGGAAAAGGGCTGCAACTGTTTTTCTGCTTGTTTTGTGCTTTTTATGTGCTTTTGAATTGCTTTTTGTGTGCTTTTTGTATGTGAATTGATCGTTAGCAAAACTAGGATTACCAGACTGCCAGATTGTTATTGAATTTGAATTTGTTCTTTGTCTTGATATTCTCATGTTTGCCGTTTGTGATGAGCACCTTGTCATTTCTGATTCAGAGCCGATGCTAAGATTGCGCCAGGGTTTTGCTCGTCAGTCCCAGGAGCTTATCTCAAGAGAATGGGCCACGTAATCTACAAAAACTTAAAAAGCACTAGGCGTGATGGATACTATCATGCTATCCACGAGCCAAGAGGTAAGAGTTTGTGCGAGGGTATGACTGAAAGGTAAGAAGTAAAAGATGATGGGGGAGAAAAAAAAAACAGGAAAGAAGAGACTTTAGGGTCATCCAAGCAATAAATAGTCTGGTGACTACAGTCCAAAATGGCGGTGTCCATGAGCTACTTTACGACGGGCGTACGCCTGTCGTCAAGTGAGTCAGTAGTATACCACTCCCTCGGGTGCTTGTGAAAAAGAGGATAGCCGGAATGCAACAGTAAACAAGGGTGGAGTGAGCAGGGGGTTCTATCAAGCATGGGTGGATGATATCAAAAGCGGATGCTGAAGAAGGAAGGCCCACGAGGATCTTTCTGACAGAAAAGCGAGGCCTTTCTATATCCCTCTCAAGATTCTCCCCGCCCCTGAGCCATCATGACAAGTATCGATGTTGCTCTTTTGATCTTATTGGTGAGGACTGGGAATAGTTACACAAATCCTTGGCTGTGTGTAACTTGACCTCTCAGAAGAACGTTTCCTTATTTGACTGAAAGGTGGGCCGTCAGTCACCCCTCCGCGGAATTGACGGAAACGAAATACGGATATCCAGGCACATAAGTTACGGACGCCTTCTAAAAACAGTTACGTGCTGTTTTCTTTTGGTGCTTGTTATGTTATTCAGAGATGGCAAAGGCTGATTAACACGTCATACTTACTCTGCTAGAGGGTTCAAGCAAAATAACCTGGGTAATAGTAGCTCGTAGAGCGCCCACTGTGCCATGTGCATATGATGTGATCCCAAACGAGATTTTTTGTTGTAGGTATTGAAGGCATGTTGTGAATAATGCTTTGGTTTCTATTGGTCTAAATATGCGTTGCTGGTATCATGTCAACCAACCAGAGCCGAGCTTGAGACTACAGCATAATAGTACACATATTCCTTTCATGGTGAAACCACCACAGCCCAAGATGTCAAGGTACCACTAGCTGACCAAATATACATATAGCACTTTGCAGAAGTTTAACATGGCCTGTCATGCTCTTACCAGAGTTTATCTCTCCTGTCAGTTTGACATGAGCACATAATTTGTTCCAAACACTGGCATATGCTAAGCGCAACTGCATTACGCCACGATCAGTCGATAGGTCTTGGTAAACTACTATTATCAATTAAAGAATAGTTATCCAGCACATCAGTTATATCATACAGTACTCTAGCAATATATACTCTATAGCGTAGGCTACTGCTGCTACTCTTGATACTTTTTTATGTTTTTGGAAGTTGTATTTCTTAGAACGTGGATTAATCGCCTTATAAACTGCGACTGAGGTGTTGGATAATGACAATGGGTTGCTGAACAATTTTTCCCTAACATAAAGGATAGTAAACTCTTAAATTGATTGCTTCCTAGGTCTATCAATTTGCGCTTATGATGACCTAATTCTGCGTTGGTTTTTACACCGTCTTACACCTCGTCTAGTACATATTCCTTGTACGATAAAAACTCTGGATTTTTAGGCCTTCCTGAGTTGTGATCTGATGATGCTCCAAGCCCCGCGGTAATTTTTTCTGCGGTAATTTCTTCAACTCTTTCAAGGCAAGATGATACCTTCTCTTCTAAATTAACATGCGGTTTTCCTCTGGACCTACATGTGGCCCAACATGGACATTCGAAACTGCTGACTTCTTGGCGAAAAGTGTTCCAAGGAGTTTCGTCTGAATGATCCAGTAGTAAAGCCTTTGGATAGAACTGATTTAGGTGAAGATTTGTGACGAGTAAACCCACTGCTGCCGACCTGCAGTGAAAACACGATAATTTATTGTTCATCACTTCGTTTATAAGCGTCTGAAACTCTTCTGCGGCTGTCTTTAGCATGGATAGGCGGCCTTGTCTCATTACCTCTATGTTTTGTCAGCTTTAATTGGAGGACTATGATGAGTGACTACGTGTATTTACCTAGAACTGAGAGCGGAATAGGTAACCCAAAAGATGAAGAAAGCTCAGGAGAGCTATAAATCGCGTCGTTGACTGCTTGTAGGTATCTATTTTCAAGCCCGAACACCCAGGAAATAAAAATCCAGCGCGCACAATAAAGGCCGACCTTTTTTGCATCTTCATAGTCGGGATCATCACATGCTTCGAGCTCTTTGACCCAAAGTTTAGCAAAATGGTGGACTGAATCCCGACAATTTAAATCGTCAACAATAACCGTGATGTTTGACAGCATCTCCAGAGATACTTTATCAGGAACCTTGTTGAAGTGCGCATGAATAATGTTCATAATAATCTCGAAAGCTTCTGGATCGAATATGGGATCAAACTTCCAGTGGCGGAGACCATCGGCATGCGGTACGGTCTCTAGAAATGGCCCTTGCAACACACATTTTGCACGAGGAGAAGCTATCAAGAGCTGCTTCATGGATACTCTAAAGTCGTACCTTTCACGCGTAAGGCAGTCAGATTTTTCAGGAGATGGGAGATGTATTAGCGTATCTCCATCTGGGTCAATGGCGATGCGTTTGAGGGCAAACCACTCAAAAGGCATCGCTGCTGCATTCGTTGCTTTAGTGAAGATCAAGATTTCAGACGAATCAAACGTTGAGAAGAGAGTTAGAGCGAAGTAAAAATAAAGAGAAAGTAGAGACGATGAAAAGATAACAAAAGAGGAGTGCTGCCACCATGTCCAGCATATAACCGTTTGCAGGCGGCTTTCACTTCTGTGTTCGGCTTCGTCATCTGTCTCTCTTTTGTTGCCAGTACTATATTTAATTCACATAATCTCACCATCATAAGTTTGTAGTCTTAGCAATGACCGTTTCGGTTTATCGCGTACAGACGCAGAGGTCATTCAGCAAAATGATGAAACTGCCATATGTGAATTTTTCGAGCTAGCGTAACATGAAGCTCAATGAAGGAAAAAGCTCATCAGCATCCCAATTTCATTATACAGCCCTCCAACTGTAGTTAAACAAAGCAATTAGCATACATAGGTATGTGTGTTTAAGTGCTATTTAACACGTACATAGCAGTGGCAGCAGTCATCTATGCCATAGCCGAAGGGCTAGATAATAGTTTTGTAACTTTATAACATGAAAAGTTACATTATATATATTCTTTACCGAGCCACTAAAGGGAACCACGATCTGAATTCTCATAGAGCAATTCGTCTCTCCACTCGTAAAAGAGTGCCACATAACGAGCAACAGACTCACACGTGGTATATTAATTGGGGGGGAAGAAGAGAACGGAAAGAAACACGGCGCTTGAAGTAAAGCTGGTTCCAACGTTTGGAGCGTCATAAATGGGCAATATATGTATAGCAGGTTTCGCGGCCAAAAATGACACCCAGTGATATAGAAAATGCCTCAATGGCCACAATCATGAGATTTACGCACAGAGACACAGCAGTCCCACTCAGATGCTTCCAACTGTTCATACTGGCATGCTACAAGAATATAAAGAAATTTCAGCCTCGATATAGTACAATTTCTCACAAAAATGTCTGGTTATCGAGCTGGCATGCACCGGCTGCCAGCTCTCGACAGTTCAGGCGTTAGCTGTCCCAAAAGCTTTGGACGAAGAAACATAATTGACCTTCAACATAAACTAAATCGCCTTGAGATATATCTAGAATGCGAAGTCGCCTAGAATTTAACGAAAGAATGCCACTACATTTGAAACGCACATTTTTGTCTAAGCTAGCTTAACGTACAGCCAAGGAGTGTTCAACATCAATTGTTGCTATTCTTTGCTTGTTTCTTTTTTGCAATGCTTACTGTCTGAGTCCTAGAGAAAAGAGGCCTCAATTATGGATCATTCGCTGGGCTCCTCCATTTATCAACTCGACTTCATCGGCAATCATCAAAGTAAAACTATTCTCCCCTCAAATACAAATTAGTCACCAAGACTATCGATCAACAAGTCACACAAACCCGTCTAATCTTCCAACCGTTCACTCTTCCCTAGCGAGATGCATTCCCTTCTCCCATCAAACAAAATTCACCGACGCACTACCATTTCCGACGCATCTACCCGGCCACAAACCTGTGCCTGTACCGCCCTCCACACGGTAGCCATCACTGCATATCCAATCATGCATTCGTGAAGCGAAAAACACGCCGCTGCGGTGAAGCCACAGTCAGGTAGTGGGAGCAGACCACCTGTGGTGTTACGAGCCAGTTGGCATGGGGCAAGTAACGGACGGTTTCTTCTTTTCTTGATGCCGTTGGTGTCACTATAAGGCAGAAGAGATTGTACCGATACTCTGAAAGGAGTGAATGGTGCACTGCAAGCATATCTCGCTGTCTGTGATTTGAACTAGGCTAAACATAGCGATTTATTCTTCAAGGAGGGGATAATTTAAACATGATTCCATCTAGCCATGATAAACGCCCTCAATACATCAATCAACTCTACCGCGCCCTTTCGTGCCAAGTTACCTATACTCATGCCAAGTCGCAGCCTCTTGATAGATGCCATCCACAATGGTCATTCATTACACTTATCAGCCCAGGAAACTTCACTACCAATCAAACATTATTCACACGTATTATATCAGATATACACAAAGCCTCAATGCAAACAACATACGAGATATGCCACCGCCACGTGGCCATCCTCTGTCCTCCCGCCCACGTCGCAGCAGCGAATCAACTTACACCTGGACAATAGCAGTCTCCACCAAGTATATACCCGTTTTAATCGAAGAAGTAGAAAAGGAAAGAAAAGAACAAAAAAGTAACAAGGATGCAATTTATTGCCGGGAAACGACATTGTGTAAAATACTTGTGACAGAACGGGGGTCATATACACGAAACGACGCTGCGGCGGGCATCCGCTTCCGACGTAGTGCATCGCTTATCAACTCATTTGAGTCTTGATGTACTCGATATGGGTACATGTATTCTGTTTATGACTACACATACTCTATTATATCTGCATGCAGATATTGTGCGGAGTATACAAGTAGTCTCCGGTGAATGATTGGACAATGTCAATGTATGGAGAACAATACCGTTGTATGTACATACCTACCTAATGCAACTTACAGCGTATAGCTATCCAAGACACCGAATAATCGCCGTCACTTGCTCGCCCTTCCAGCATCAAGCTCCAGCTTTTCCATCAAAAAGCCACGCGAGCCACATGTCCATCAGCCAAAACGCTGTCACTGCATACTCCACATCTTCTTGTGGATATTACTTGTGGATAGACAGACTGTGAGCAAAATCAACGAGACTGCAAAGATGATATCGCTAGAATCTGCCTTCCTAAAGGAGAGTTATTCATAAAATCCCCAAGATAGGAAATAGCCAAATCATCATAAAAACAATTTCGCAAAACTTCAAGACAATTATTCTTTCCGCCGTTGCAAGTCCGCCGCCAATCCATCACGGCTTACATGTACATGTATCCTCGCCACCGCCAGACTGGCCTCTTGGGCACACATCCCCATCGCCACTTGGGTACACATCCAAAACAGCGTCTCTACTCCATCAATCCCACAAAAAAAACTTCTCAACAAAGAGTCATCTACGTAGCATCCAATCCATCAACCTACCACATCCCTTTCCGAAAACATGGTATAAGGATCCATCCATCGTATTGTCGGTCTATCCGCCATCAAAAAAAAAAACATGCTTGATTTCCCCGCAATACGACAGTCTCACCGGCGGGGTGGGCTCTCTCATACCTATAATATGCCACTTTAGTATGGACGTACATGCAAGCGAAAAAGACCTACGTCTTACTTACATACCGCATCGTCAGTTATCGCTCTACGCAAAAAATAGCTGCCTGGCATCTACCCGTATGTAGGTATAACCATGTACTTTATCTACTGTATCACACACAGATCCATACCCAAGCAGAAAACACCACGAATACCCATCATCTCCATCCACGCATCCGCCCATCCAAGTATCCGCCCATCCGCCCTCCAAAATCCCAGCACAAAGACACAAAACTTTTCCGCAGACCAGCAAAAAATTTTAAAATCCAACCTAGTAAGCACCAACCAGTATAACAAGCCAATGAATAAGGTAGGTAGCATGTCTACCTACCTAAAACCACCAACACTAAAAGAATCCCAGTCTAAAAAAACTCTCATAACAACCATCTCCACCACATACAATATCTACCTTCTACAATCAAGCATAAGTAACGTACTACAAGTATCGCAACTTATAGCATCCAGCCATTACGCCTATCAATGTACCGGTGCCATCACACTCTTGTCTCGCACCAAAAATGAATCGACGCGGCTAATCGAGCTTCTCACCTGCTACAGCATCGACTAGACTCATCGCAGTGTAGTGTAGCACCTCAGAGCTCCTCGTAGCTTGTGCAGCTAAAGAGCTCCATCGCATCATTCTCCACGACCAACCCCAGCTTTTTCCAGTCATCCATTCCATCCCACCCGGCCTACGGTAGCGTGGCATCGCATCGCATCACTGCTTGCTACCTCTCTCTACACTATCACTCGCAAGATCACCAAAGAGGATCCAAAATAGTAGAAAAATCCCATGTCTCCTTTATATTCATAGTACAAGATGGATAATTATTTAAATAACAGAAAAAAAGCTATCGCTCGCTATCCAATGCCGTTTTCTTTCCTTCTATGTCTTTCCTCATCAATTAGGCTCCTTTCTTTTTTCGGCCCCATGTTTCAAAAAATTCTTCAAATGACATCTTTTTCTCAGTTGATGCATCATCTCTCTACTTTTTCGTTGAAAACCAGTTTCTAGTGCTTTGCTCGTCATGCAAAATCTCCGACGGCTCCCAGCTAATCAAAGCTACTGAAGTAGTCTGACGTTACAGCGTGGCCATATGACTAGCTAGAGCCAAAAGAGCTTCCCCCCAAAATCGGGAAAAGTTAAGTAGAGCAAAGCAAAGCATTAAGCAAAAATAACTCCAAAGGTGCTATGCATGTCGCATTTCCCCGCCCGGATTGGGGTGTGTGCGTGTTGTGTGTGTGTTTTTTTGTATGTATGTAATGTATAATGTAGCGCAGCGTATAAATGGTAGGTGTCCATTGTGTCATGTCGTGTCGTGTCGTTGTCGTGTCTAATAAGAAGCGAAAAATGGAGAGCAAAAAAATCATGGACGCTTTTCTTCGCCAATCATGGTTGCCTGATCAAACGCCGACCCCGCTTATATACAGGTGGGTGTGTGGTCTATGTAACATGATGAAAAGAGCATGTAGAGAAAACAAGGGTTGAGATGTGGTTGCAGTCAAATCCTCGCTCGCTCACCCAGCCAGGCAAGTTTTGTGAGATTGTCGCTGTCGTTGTCATGGCTGGACTAGACGAGGCAAGCTTGCTCAGAGAGCGAGAGGCGAAAGCAAGGGAGATCCAATCATTCTCATGGTGATGTTGCTGCTGCGACTGCTGCTGCGATGGTTGTAGTGATAGTGGTTGGTATTGTTGATGGTTGTTGGGTATCAAAATGAGTGACTAGAGTCGGGTATCATATCGTATTAAATAATAAGACGTTAAAAAAAAACAATGATTTAAGTTTTCGCGTGAGACAATGTTCATGGTTGTTTTGCCGGCGCTGCAGGTCTATGATTTCGGTTTTGGTCGTCAAGTCGTAGAATGAAAGGAGAAAACAAATCTCCACAAATATTAAACAGAAGATAAAGAAAAAAAAATCAGAGTCGAAGCTTCTCTGCCAGGTTCTTCCAGAATCGTGGCGTCTTCTCCTCGCTTCGGGCCCGCTTCATGTAGGGAACACGATGCATCGGCCCGACAATGTCCTCATCGCCGCGGTGAGGAAACTTGCCATCAGCGTCCAAGGCCTCCAGCATCTGAGGCACAGCGCTAGGCAAGCAGCCCTTTCTGCCCCGCCATTCCATGACCACGAGGAGGTCTTCGTTATCCTGGCGGCTCCTGCTTTTGCCCACCGGGTTGGCGCTCTCAGAGCGGCCTCGTCCCCGGCCTCGGCTGCGGCTGCGAGACAGCACTGAGGAAGAGCGTTTGACATTGACCTGCATCTCGCGTGCAATGTCCGAGTAGTAACCCTTCCACTTGCGCTCTGTCTCGGCCCACTTGGCTTCCGTCAAGGCGTAGATCTTGCTCGTCTGGCCGTAATGCTCGCCAGTGCGAACCAGGTGCTTGGTGTAGGCCACACGCGCGGCATCCCAGTCGTCGCAAAACTTATTGACGGTGACGGCGTTGATCTCGCTGATACCGTAGGGCGCGGGGTTGATGGTGAAGTTGGCGTGGCCCAGGCGGTCAGACCACTCGTCCTGGTCCAGCAGGATGGACGGCGGCAGCGGCAGCGGCAGCTCCGTCAGCATGGACGTCTGGCGCAGCGATGACATGGACGGCTTGGAGCCGATGGATTGTCTCGGGGTCGGGATGATGCGAGGCGAGTGGACCTCCGTGACGGCCGAGGACGGAGCCACGCTGGGCGACTCGAGGGGAGACAATGGCAGCGGAGGCTTTCCGAGCGGGTCGGTCATGAGCGGAGGCAGCAGGGGGGTCGTGGCCATGGCCCTGTCACGCTCAATGCCTGACCGCTCCTCGCGGCTGAATTCACCCGCGTGCATATCCAGACTGTCGGTGCTCTCGTAGAAGGGCATGGCCGGCGGGGGCATGGGCGAGGAGTCGTCCAGCAGGACGGGGAATTGGCGGGCGGGCGATGACATAGAAGACGAACGGCTGCTCTCGGCGCCAGAGAGCACGTTTTCGAGGCTGCGCTCGGTGGTGGGAGAGGTCATGAGGCCCGTGATGCTGTTTGCCTTGCGCTGGGACGTCCATCGGGCGATGCTGGGGAAGCGGTGGCCAATGCGCGAGGAGAGAGCGGCCAGGGCCTCGCCGCTGATGTGACGCTTCTTCTTGGAGAATTGCGGATCGCCGGAGAAATCGCTGTCGCTGAGGAAGCCAATGTCGTAGTCAATGTCATACTCGCCCGTGATTTCGTTTCGTAGAAGCTCTCGAGAGGCATCTTGGTGCTCGCATGCTTGGTCGCCTGTGAAGAGTTGAAATTGGTCAGCCAGCCAGCCTCTTCGCCGCCGTGATATTTTTCTCCCAACTTACATAGACAGTACATGCCAAACGTGTCGCTCGAGTTATCGTCGTCGTCATCGTATTCCTCCTCGTCGTATTCCTGCTCTCGTTCCAGCGGCTCCTCCTGCACATCAGGCAGCTGACGGATGCTCGACTTGGAAGCAGAGGCATGCTGGGCAATGGGCGAGGCAGGGCCTTCCTGCGTCAGTGCTGGAAGCTCGAGAGAGGACGTCGAGCTCGAGTAGCGTAAGGGGACTCCTCCTCGGTTGGAAAAGGTCGGCGTCAGGGGCGAAGCAATGTCCGACGAGGACGAGTCGGTGGTGTAGTAGACGTATGAGAGGTCACATCCTTCCAGGGCCTCGTCCATGGCACTGCTCTTGCGATCCTGCACAAACTGCGGCAGAAGCAGTTCCTTCAGCTGGGGCGACATGCCTCCCTCCCACGGCGGCGAGGACGTCGGTCTAGCGTTGTCGACGGCGCAGAGTTCAAGCCGGAACAAGATCGACACAGGCAGAAGGAGTAAATATAGATGTTTTTGTATGCGTGGGTGTGTGTGTGTGCGTGTACTTGGTCGTATACGGTAAGCAGCAAGTAGTGCGTGTTGGTTTTGCGCGTAGTCAAAGGTACCGAAGTCGTTTAGGGGAACGTGCGAGGCAGGTCGTGAACACTCGTCTACCGCGGAAAACAGGTCCAGCAGAGCGAGAAACAAAGAAGCAATGGCTCTATTCTATGCGTGTTCAGTATCACGATCCAGCATCTGAGGGGGGAAACGAGAGCCAGTCGAGGCGGGCGGGAGCAAAGAAGTTAAAAAATAAAAAGCAGAGTCACGGAATGGCAGAGACTGGTGGAGCCGCCTTGCTTTCGCAGCAAGGCTAAAAAGGGCTCCGACCGTGTGGTCGCAGTCGCTGCTGTGGTGGCAGCCCAGGCGCTTGCAATGGCGCTCCAACCCTGCGTGCTCCACTGTCGCTGGCGCTGGGCTCGGGCTCTTGTAGCGCATTAGCGTGGGTGGCAGGTGGGTAGCACCGTTTTGGGACCCAACGGGTACAAGGCCAAGTACGGGTACCGGGACCAGCAGGGCCCCCCTTGACGGCCCTTGGGTACCGATACCTGCCCCATGTCGCTGCTGCTAGGGAAAAGGGTGGCGTGTCTGCGCGCTGCCTGCCTCTGAACAATGGGCCGCTGCCAGGCGCTGTAGAAGCAGCAGGAAGCCTGTTTGTACCGGCGCAAGTAGAGGTACAAGCAGAAGCACCAGATACAGCGAGTCTACGTCCCCTCCAAAGCACCGCATCCATCCGCATCTGCGGTCTCCTCTCACCTGAGACTGCATCAAAAACTTGCATTCAATCATTTCCCCTCTCCATCCATCAGTGCTGTGCTGTGCTGTGCTGTGCTGTGCTGTGCCGTGCTGTACTGCGCTGCACATGCAAAAATCACTAATGCATCCTGTCTTCCTGTCTACATGTACTGCTCCAGGCGGTCTGCGTAGGTACTTTGTAGGCAGGCGTACCACAGACCCGGAAGCACTGCCAGCAAAGCCGCGGCGGGGCTGGTATCGGATACCCCATTTCATCGCCATGTTGCGCGCACAGGCCTAGTACCAGTCATGACTTGGGAAGCTGGGAGAGCCTGGAGGGGGCGCTTTTTACAGAATGAGGGGCGGTGCTTTGCTTCTTTTCCCTTCTCTCTCTTTTTAGGTGTATCAGTCAGCCGTTGATTTGGGGTGGTGGCGGCGGAAAAAAAAAAAAAAAAAAAAAAAAAAAAGAACCTAAGAAAAAAAGGAAAAATTTCGCTGCTGGCTCGGCTACAAGGGAAGTAGAGTTACACGCACACCAAAGTTAGTAAGCATTTAGGCCTGTGCTGGCATCAGCGGTTTAGTTGGATAGCGGAAGGCGAAAGAGCAGTGAGTGAGAAAAAATCATCAGAAGAGGGAGGCGAATGTTGGGAGTTTGGGCGCTAGAGCCAGCAGACAGCACGAGACCTCGTCAACTGGTCTAAGAAAAGAAACCTTTGGCGGCTCGTCGGGACGCTGAAGATGATCGGCCTTAAGCGCCGGCGTCGACGATGTTTGAGCGCTTCGGCTTTTGGTCACAACATTTGAGGTACTTGGTCTTGAGGAGTGACGATATCTTGATGCTGCAGCCGCGGAGATGTGAAAATGAGATAGCAATATCAAGCGCCAATGGACTGGACGGTGTGATGCTACGGCTGCTACGTTGTTGATTGTTGATTGCTGTCGTATGCGCGCGTCAGAGATAATGAGAGAGAAGAGGAAGAGAAGATTCAAAGCGTTTGTCTGTCTGTGTGAGTGGATTTGAGTGTGTGCGATGTCATGTACCAGGTATCGCTACATGTACAGAAACCTCAGCAGCTGCTTCAGTGCGTGCACGGCCAAATCGGGCTCTCTGCGGAAGGCATTGGGGCTTTTCAGTGACAGATGCAGATGCACTGCTAAGTTCTAACAGCTCGAGCTTCTGTTGGCGACCAATTCAATGATGGAATCAGCACATGCAATTGAGTGCACACCATCCCGAAACTACCTACACGTCGATACCCATTATGACTAAAGACAATACACCAAGCATCATTGCCGCACATGCTCATTCGCCATCAAATGGCATTCCCACAAGAGGCCCATTTGACGCTCATGATCGATCGCCATCACGCTGCCAGTCATCATCATCATCTCCAGCATCATCATGATGTTTCCCACTCTCCAACCACCCGCCATTATGCCTAAAAGAATTAGAGAAAACGGTCTACTATTCAAAGTATCCATCCATCAATCATTCATTCATTCACATTCATTCACTTCTCTTGACTTCAGTAACACATCCTCGGCTACCGCCCCCCTCCACTCCTTCAGCCAGCCAAGTGCAAGTCCACGTGTTGCCGCGCTCGCCTGAACAGCCGGTGTGATTGATGAGATCAAAGCGAGCTGCTCTGCCTCTCGTCTTTGGTGGCTTCGCAGCAAATCAAACAGCACAAAGCAGGCTTCGCTTCCTGCTGCAGATGCAGCTGCTGCAGCTCCTCCATAAAGGCTCTGCTCTATAAGCGGCTCGCAACGCAGCTCGCATGCATGCCGCCCGTCCAGCCTCTTCAATGTACCTCCTCCACCCGCTTTTCGTAACCAACCCCCCCGCGGGCATGAAAAGGACATTGTAATTTAGGCGGGAACACCCATTTGCTTGTTTTCTGCTACTCCGAACCGGTAAACAAGATCCAGATTTCGCTTCTGCGCGAGGGGTTCTCTGCGCTGTGAGGTGGCAGCCAACATTGAACCCAATCTTGTCCGGTTTGGGCCACTCATCCGGAAGCAACATGGCCTCACTTACAACACACGTACAGTACAGTACACATCTGTCTATCATGTATCTAGAGGCTGAGCGCCAGCAAAGCAAAGCAGCCGCCAGACAAGACCCAGAAAATGCCAGGCCAAGGCCATGGGCGCCCATTGGGAAGCGAGACGCCGGCTCTGGCACAAACAATTGCCCTCGATTGAGGTCAGACTAGGCCTAGGGGCTGGGCGGGCTGGCTGGCTGGCTGGCTGGCTGGTTGTTTGAAGTGAGTCAAGTCAAAGCCCAGCCAGCCCAGCAAACAAGCATCAGCGGCCATCAGGCCAGTGAATGACCAGGATTTAAATCGGCCCCGCTGCTCAGAAAAAAAAAACCACTGGCCGAGGCAGACTGTTTTGCTTCAAGTCCTACCGGCGTGATGCGCCGCACGTGAGGCAGCGATAGATGGCCAGAGGCCCTTCTGACGTGGTGCAGATGCAACCAAAAGGGCGGCTGTAGCTGATGAACCCTGCCGATACCAGTCAGTTGAGTTGACTATCCTTGATACTAATGCACATGTATAGATGAGCACTTCAAGCAGCATCAGCGAGGCCATTGCGATGTCCTTTGATCCAATTGTTGACGCTCGCTGGAGCTGTCCAATAGAAGCAGCAGCCGCATCACCGATTGCTGCTACAACCGGTATCGTGTGAGAATAACATATTACCTACTACTATACACTACTAGTATACTCTTTCGGATATTTTCTACTTCTCTTCTTTTCCCCGTGGTTGGTCGGAATTTTTGTTTTCGTGCCGCTACCATCAATCCCTCCATACAAATCCGGCTTACTACTGTACGGTGTACCGGTACAAGCTGCAAGCGAATGCGATACACAGACACACATGGCATGGCTTAAGCCATCCTACTTTCGCTATCAGTCTGAACGAAATTGCTAGAGATACCGACTCGTCTAAAACCACATGCAAGCAGCAGCATCTCGTCGCCCACCGCCTTTGCAAATGCGCCGACAAACAACTATGGAGACGGCGAAGGCGAAAAGCGAAGAAGCAGTCATCTGGAGCAAGCAGAATCTTGAGCCCCCGGGGAAGACGGACGGCGGGGAGGAAACTCGGGGAGATGCCCATGTAGTCTACTACTTGTAAGTACATGTGAACCACACGTACTCCATTGATGCTTATTCCCGTCCTGGTCACGGTACAAGGGCTGGACACCTGGTGCTGGGAGTTATGGGGCGTCTTGTAGATGCCGGCATCGCTGGCCATTCAGGTGACATTCTGGTAGGGTCATGGCCTTGTATACCTGCCCTTGTACCACTACTTGGAACTCGATCCTCCATGGTGTTAGTCGGGCTGGCTGATTGCTTGTGCGAGCATCGGTAATACCTACACCTCGGAAGCAAACACGCTGCCAGCAAAGCGAACCCGGAGAGAGGTGCAATGCATACATGTATGTACACGTAGAGACGCAGAGACACAGAGATAGGCAAGACGCCATGGTGACATACCAAAGCCTACTAACGTGCACTCCAGCAAGTATATCTGGTACCAGTACTCGGTACTAAGGAACAAGCTTCTTGATCCAGCATTAGCCAGCAACACTTGCGCTGTGAAGCTCTCTCCAAGCCCTTACTAGCCCGCCCGGATCGGGGCCTAGCGCCGCACTCTGGAAGCGTGAAGCCTCTTACCCGGATGCACGTCGCCAGACCGGTTGGTTTTGAAGCTGCTGCGTGTACAAGTGTCGACTAAAGTGGTTCTTTTGATAGATGGCGCTCCGACATTTCAAAGTACCTAGAAGGATAGAAGAAGAACAAAGAAGCGGACTTTGATGTTTCGTGCAAGGATTTCTGTCTAAGCTGGATCCGCCGCCGAGTGACAACACATCCCATCTGCCTCCTCCTCTTATCTCACTAACACCAGTGCTCGGGATCTGGGGTTGGATGGAGGCTGGGAACAGCAGAAGGCTGGGGAGAGAAGAAAAACGAGGGAGAGAGGGGAAAATACCTACCGCAATGCTACAAGTACAAGCTGGGGGGGTATCCCCTCGCGAACTGATCGCGGCTGAACCCGAACAAGGTTCCTTGTTTTCTCAATGCTCTCCATTCGTGCGTGCGGTCGTAAGAAATTTTTTACCTTTCTTCCTTTTAAAAATTTTAATGTTTGTCCAGGGTCTAGGGCAGCTTCTTGAGCCTCCTTTTCCTTAAGCTATATAGCCCTGGCCTGGCACGGGTGCGCCGACTCGAGTCTTTCTGGCCCTCCATCGAACCCCTATGCAAGAGCTGTTTCACTTCTGGCTGGGGTTTGACGGATTGAAGTTACTTTTAGCGAGCTCAGCCTGCGGAGACTAAATTGTCTTGACAACGGAGAAGAGGGAGAAGAAAAAAAAAACTGCGGTGAACAGGATGGTGCCCTTTGGGGAAAAAAATTGGATTTGTCACATCATCATCATATGAGGGCTGTCTTTTGATAGAATTTAGTGTTCTGACGTGAATTTGTCGCGGTACATGATTCAGCGGTATGTACATGTATGAGTGGCATGATGACTGGCAGTGAAAGCTCCGGATGCATGAAATACAAACTGTCCGCGTATTGAACCCCGACCTCTGCGCATTTAAGACTTGTCGATTATTTTGTTTTGCTTTTACTTTATGTTATTCCTCTTTTGTTCATTCTTGTTGATGTGCCGATGCCTGCTTGCATTCTCCCCCTTTGGCTGGCTCTTCACCAATATTACTAAGCGGACCCATGTACCCGGCACTTGATCGCACCACCAACATTCATTACCCTATAAACGGCTTCAACATGTTGGGTCTTTCTGAGTTTGGAGCCGCAATCTCTCTTGAAGAATTCCCATATACTTTCTGATAATTCAATTTATTTCTCCCGTTCTTTCTGGTGCCAAGGCTTGTCTTACTTTGCCGTGCTGATAAAGACGGGATGGGCATAAGCGTATCACCACCACACGCGATATAAAAGGTCACCGTAATCAAGCCACTCGGGATATCACGTCGGCTGTAGGGCGATTGCAGCTCCTCGACAAGACATGTGTTGCAATTTACTATTTCTAATTGTCAATTGTAATTATCAATTGGTAAAGTGGAATATGCCTTGCGTGCTGATGGTGTTACCCAGCATTGTTATCAAGCAATATCATGACTAGGCCAAGCCAGGCCAAGCCCTAGAAAGCAGCGATGTAGGAGTTTTTGGTCGCCGAAGCGAATCTACGCTGTTACTCCGCAAGGGTAATCAAGGCTTTACCATGGCCTAAAGCCGAAAAGTAGAGAGAGACATCCAGTACAAAACAACAAAACTTCCTCAAGTTCGGTTTCACAACCTACCCGTGAGGGGACCCCAGATTTTCTCTAGCCTAGTGCTAAGCACTCTATCAAGACTTCTCCCCCTTTTACGCCTCGTACACAGGGGCGTACATGAACCAGGCACGCACTTTGTTAGACTTTCGTGCAACGAACACAGTGTGCATTGAGCGCCGAACATTTGGGTAATTTGACGTTTTCCCGAATCGCGATCATGGTGGTTTTAGCATCTCCGTAAACTGAATAAGGAAAAAAATTAACGCCAACTTGGCGGAGCGGTACGCCACAATGCCCATTGTCGTTCTCCACCGGTCGGACTTCCACCTTTTTTTTTTCTTTCTAACTGGTTAGCGCCCTACACAGAATACACAAGTTCAAGTGTGCTTTAGAAGATGAAAATGAGCCACAATGTCAACGGCGTCGTCTAGTTCCATTTAGGCCACGTTTTTCTACCCAGCCGGCCGGCGTCCCGGCTTTACGGGATTATGGCTTTTGTACTCCATAGCCCGATTCATTTTAGTTTTTAGGTTCTGAGCCTCTCCCCATTTCATGCTGTATCGAGAAGTCAGGTCCGGAGCTTAGCTTGGAATCTTTGTGGCTTTTCGTTTTGTTACATTCCGCAAACTTCGTCTTTTGCTTTGCCTTTTCTGTTTAACCGCTGCCGGTAAATGATTTTGGTCATTTTTGAATCGGTCATCTTTTGGAGGGCGGACGCTTGGCTGTTGGTGCCTTGCATGAGTAGTTTTTTGTATTAGTATTGGTACCACGGACTAGAGAGATAGCCGACGACGGTGGCGTTGGTTTTTTTGTGGTGCGGAGGATGGATATTTATTCGGAGTGACGGGACAGAATGGAGTGCTGCTAACTTGTCAGTGCTAGAGCCCACGCGGTGCTACGACGGCGAGTACACTGATTTCTTAGTTTTTGGAGTAGATTACAGCATGGAGTAGAGTACATAGTCACTATCGCGTGCTTGCGCTGTGAAGAGCTCACCAGCTAGATCCTTTTTTGAAATGGCCCGCTGGTTTGGCGGATTCGATAGGGGAACCTCCGAGGCCGGATGGATTCTCTGTTTTTGCGTGAATAGCCGACGTATCAATTTGTATCTCCATCTTGATAGTTGAATTCCACATGCTCTGTACCTAGCTGGAAGGTTTTACCAACTTGAAGGAAAACGAAGAAAAGTGCAGTTCCAGCCGATGGCACATGTCAGCTAGCACCCTGTGTCCCTCTGTCTCGTGACTTTGAATGTATCATGCCGTGTCTTGTATGACTCTCAAGGTTGGAGAGTCACGAGCGATTGTAAAAGTAGTAGGTTTCTATTTAATGTTACAAGATTTCGAAACATTGCCCCAGCTGAGAGACAGTATTACTGTAGTGTCTCACCTAGAGAATGCCATATTATTAAGTCTACTCTGTAAATGAGACAATATTACTCTAGAGTCTAGACAAGATAATATGAACATAATAGATTCTACTCCGTAACTGAGATGATATTATTATAAGTCTTACTATGATCATGCTGCTGTAGTATCTGGTGACTGATGTTAGGCATCATCCTTTGCATACTTAACATCTTCGCATATTTGCTTCCAATACTTATACTTCATTTACCTTGCCTAGATCTATTGATCATCTATCTTCCAAGTACCATTCAACAAGGCCCTCTATCGTTTTTACCTGCCATCATGAGACTCATCAGTCTCACCCCCCTTTCTTTGCTTACGGTTAGCGTAGCCGCCAAGCACCATACTGAGGTACGCGATTTACAGAGCAAAGACCCTTTTTCTAGACCGGCTTCCGAAGCGCACAATGAAATGCTCACTAAACATAGGCTACTCTATTTGACCGGGTGAATTACAAAGGAAAGGAATCATTGAGTATTCCCCTGGACCAATGCACGGACATTTTTAGGCAAGGTCGTTGTCGAGTACCCAAGGTGATATCCGTGTATAAAGCTAACATATGTCAGACTCTTCGACCCTTGGTTGTCACTCAAGGTCACAAATTTGACTTGTTACGTATACAGGTAAGAGGTCGCGTTTCGATAGAGCAACCATAATCCGCTTACACTAGGAATAGGGAACCGGATTGCAGTGAAGACGGCGATGCGATTTCAGTATACCCTCCGGGAGTACCAGATCTCAAAGCAAAAGTTTGGGCCGGCGAAATAGATGGCGTGGACCTAGATCCATATTCAATTTACTGCGAGGAGCAGTAGTTACAAAGTCTGCCGGCTGAGAACGTAGACGAAGAGGCAATAGCTTGCGCAGCAACAGCAAGGTACTTCGCTCGACTATCTAGCTTCGCAGGGGTGCAGACCTCGCATCTATCGATACAACTTGCTACCCCTCCTTCACCCTGAAATATTGTTGAATTTTGTGCTGTGTGATTCCGGTCCAAGCCGCATGCTGTGATTTTTGAATAGCCACGTATAACTACATACATACTCGATGGGAGACAGGGGAAAAAGCTCTTTGCGAGAGCCTGCCGGCAGCCTAATTCACGTCTCATCCAGTCGTCAGTGGGGGAGGACTGTCTCTGGCAAAGGACTCGTCGTTGCAAGCACAAGCCTTTGTGCGGATATCGTAGCAGCGTCGTACCAAATAAGCAAGTGGGGAGACAAGTGGTGGGCAGGGCTGCCATGTGGTTGGCCAATCCACCCCGGAAATGGGCTGAAGTTGCATCGATTAGAAAGCCCTGTGCCTGGCAGTAGCCGAACTCTGTTTTGTGTGCTAGCAAATGTCTCGGGTGCAGAATTGGCTGCTTCGTACAGTTTAACGTTAGGGCCTTGTTGAACCCCAAAAGGCCTTACTTTACTCGGGCAACATCTGACTGTTAGTTCATTGGCATGCTCGGATCCTTGGCTGAGCTCAATTGATTCCTAATCCTGTGTAAATCCATTCACACGCACGCAGGTCATTCATTGTTGGGGGAGGCTTGTGACAGCGGGGTAACATTGCTTGCGACTACTGGATTCTCAACCCGGCTTCTACAGCCACTTGGACTCGACTCGAGGCGTAATACGGTAGTACTCGAAGCCGCGCGGTCGCCGTCATCGGAAGTATCGGGGCCAGTACTATACTAGTACCGTAGAAGAATAGACCTGTGAGATAGCATAGCATTCTGCAGTCATACATTGTCCGGGTGGCATTGCCCTGGCTTTGCAGTGTGATATGGCAGCATTCGTGCAGCAGTGCTTTTGTCTGGCAAGAGACTGACAGGCTTTTTTGGCATATGAAGATGCAAAGGGATCCTTGCTCTCGGTATATAGCGGAAAGAACAGGGAAAACTCTGCAATGGATGGACATCTGATTGGCGATGCAAGATCCAAAGCACGTCCAGCGGCCTCCACATGAATCCTTTGATGCCCTACCAACTCCACCTTTTTGACAAGTTCCGTCTTGCCGTCCGGGATGGATGGACGGGACGATAATGAGGGGAGGTATCTGTACCTGTACCTGAGCTGTAGAGGGTGTCACAACGGCAAAGAGCTAGCTGGGATAGTTCGTACGGATTGGTAGCCGTGGCTTTTGGGCAGCTCTGCGAGCTCTTACTGCATTGGATCAAGCATCTTGATGAAGCCAATTTGTACCTGCAAGGCGCAGCGGCCGTAGTATCGACGCGGCCAATTGGCATCGTCTCGAATGAAGCTGGATTGTTTCCGGGCCTTGGTAACTACGGAATGAAGCTGCTCCGAGCATACCGTGGGCTAAATGTCCCATGCCTGCCACTGGGCTATCGACGAACGATAGAGAGCTTAAAGTAGCATCAATGCTCGATCTCCTCATCGCAACATAAGCTTTAATTAATGCCTACGAGTGACTCTAGCCACATGCAGACGTGGACGCCGACGCTCATGCAAGCCTAGAATCGTGTTCGGGACCTTTGCCCGCACACACATGATGGAGGAGCGGCATTTTCAATTTTTTCTGCGTACCTTGCATTAGATCGAGCCGCTGGAGGGCTGGGCAAGCGTGCCATTTGCTGGGATTACGGCTCAGGCCCTTGTCAAGCAGCTTTCTGGCATGATCATGCCGGACCCAACAGAAAAGCTTGAGTTGCTTGCTGATGGGCCAATTTAACCTGGAAATTGGAGATGGAGGGAGGGGTCTATGTAATAATAAGACGAAAACGAAAGATGAAAGTGTTGAAGGAATATTGCATAGATCCAAAGGGTAAAAAAAAAAAGGAAAAGATGATAATCACAAGCAAGTATTGCTTGTAAGTGCTTAGCAGAAAAAGGCAAAAAGTAACCGACACCTGCAGGATTCGAACCTGCGCGTGCGAACACAATGCCTAAGATACCAGATTGATAGCAGGGCATCGCCTTAACCACTCGGCCAAAGTGTCTACGGTTGATGATGTATGTACTATTTAACAATATGAGGGCATATTCGCCACATCTATGCCCGGATTCTTTGTTCTTACAGAGAGAACCAGCAGCATCCATCGATAATGGTGACACCTTGATATCTGAAAGGAGACCCCTCAAACAATGCTAAGCATGCCTAATTAAGACGAGTTTCTCTGCCGAAATGAGAAGACGCGAAGTGGATGAATTGTAAATTATCCACCAGTTCACATTGACACCCAGCCTCTGACGAAGGGGGCTTTTCTCAATCAACATGCTAGAGACGCAGCTTTCTACGCGCGCAATACAGGCCTACGGCTGCACAATGCTTGTAAGCCGCATCAATCACAGGCCACCAGAGTACCAATGATGGCCCGAGAGAATGAAAATTTTTCATTCAATTTCATTTATTTTTTCCGTCTCTCTATCCATCTTGATTCGCCTCTTCGGAGTATTATCTCTCACATGCTTGTAAATTTTCAGCACAGTGAAGACGAAAACTTTTTTTTCCTCCGGCTCTAGGTCTTCCTATCAACTAAAAATCACTGTAATAGCGCTGTAGAGGCCTGCTGCTCCACTGTGGCTGGATGTTGAAGGGGCGCCGGTGCTGGAACTTTGGTTCTTCCGCAGAAATTCATACTGAAGCTCTTCTGCTGTCTCCGTTATCTCCCCGTTTTTAATCCAGTCATGAAGGTGCTTCTAACGGTATTCTAACACCGAGTTTGGCGCGAATTGTGGATGAACAAGACCGTTTCTCATGACTAGAATCACTAGAGAACATCGCCCGTTGCTAAACGTTCGGCCGTCTGCTAATTCCACCGTATAGCCGCGAGTCGACAGCGCCGCTCTTCGCTCCACCCATTTCTAGCGGCTATAAATAACCATCGAGACGTGAGTGGCTGGCTATTCAAGAGACCATGCTCGATGGAGTTGTGTGTCCGGCCCAGCCAGCTGTACGGATCAAGAACCCAGCAAGAAGCAGCAGAAACAGCTTGTGCTGGCATATCCAGCCTGCAGTAAATGCAAACGGGCCAATCTGAGGCCTGCCAAGTGGCAGTGAAAGCTCCTCAATGGCCTCACGCAGATGCACGGCCGTCTACTCACCGCTGGACATGGGTCGAGCTTGCGTCAAACTGGAACTCTCGTCTTGCTATCCGCGGCGCCGCGAGGCTCTCGCAGACACTCCGCCAAAGTGTGGCGAGTCCTAATTCGCCGCTGCTTGCTGCGAGATAGCTAGCCCCACGGCCTGTATTTTCGCAACGGACGGCCGTTGGTTGTAGAGGGAAGAAGAAAATTCTGCAGCAGCGTCTCATTGCATCGGCGCATTGCATTTGTGTGCGGCTTCCATAGGGCGAACCGTCAAAGCTGTGGATCGTCGGAAGCCCTCCCGCGTTGCGAAGCGATGTGGGCTAGGCTGAGGTGGAGAGATCAAGGCCACTTTGGTCGGTTGCGCGTCTTGCCTACATGCTTGCTTGCTTCCTGTGTCCGCCGTCGGTACGAGGAGGACATGTACGATTCATTAAGTCCAGCATTTGGATGGTGTGCTCTCGGCAACAGGCCTTTCCGGGCACTCGTACGTGCATGCATGATATTGTTTCGGGTCACAAAATGGCTGGATGAACGTGTACCATTGAGCAGGCGAGATGCAGCTCCTCAAAGCTGATAGCAAGCCAGGCAAGACCCGTGTGTGGTAGCAGTAGGTAGCACTCATACCTATAGCTACCTACTCGTACGCATGTAGCAGTACACCGTGTGCTTCCCTACCCTCTGAGCTTGGAGGGAAAAGTTGGACCATCAGCATGTGAAATCGTTCCAACCACCACCAAGGTTGGGACGATAACACCCTAGTGTCTGGCACTGACTGAACCTGTTCACTTTGTTCCACATGCTCCCCGATGAGCAGAAGCTCACTAACAGTAATGGATTGTCACGCGAGCCCTGACATTGCGTCCCAAAAACGAATGCTTCAGCAGCATGGGCATGGCGAGTAAGATCACCTGTAGCTAAGCATTGTCCTTCAACGCAAACTCTTCAAGGCTAAGTCCGAACATTGGATAGCTGTAGCTTCAACGATGGATATGTATGACGGTTGATCAAAAAGATCGTCGGCGGAAGTTCACTCGGAAAGCTACTAAATCGCCTACTTTATAGCTCCCGATTCAAATCTTACTAAATAGCACCAAATTCCTTGTTTGGTGCGCACATCTGGAAAAGATGGTGGGCTGGAATTGAAGAGTTTTCTCAGCTAAGATACTCCATAGTAGCAAGTCATTGGCATGTTTGGTACTGCAGAATGTCCCGCGGCAATGATGACGACACCATTACTCGGTACTTGGTGCAGAATACGAAAAGAATTGGAGAAATTTGAGGTAATTGTCATGGCATGCGAGCTCTGTGCTTTCTCCACATGGTGCGACGTTCTGCTTGCTTGTTAGTGGGAAAGCCAAGACGAGAGGTATTGGATGGCATACGATTTACATGATGAAGGGAGCAAGATACTGGAGGCTAAGATGTAGCATTCAATTAGAGGAAAAGGTAAAAAGAAAATTGAAGAACCAAAGCTGCCAATATGGCTTCTTGTATGCTCAAATTCTCACTTTTTAAAATGATCGTGGAGAACGGCAAAAAGAAAATCTTGACCGAGACAGGGGTCGAACCTGCAACCTCCTGATGTACTTAATCGTAGTCAGACGCTCTGCCATTGAGCCACACGGCCTTTGATGATTTGGCGACTCGTAAAGTCGTTCAAACAGCTCAGCATCACGGCAACGTCCATTTCCACGCGAGAAACCAACAATCATTCTGAGCCTGTTATCGTGAAGACCTGTAGATTATTTGTGATAATTGGAATGATGAAGATGTAATCTTGCTTCTTCGATTGAGTGGAATTATGAGCTTGTAAGGGAGACGTCTATCCACTCTGTGGTACATCTGTCTGGGTGTAGGTGGTGCGAGTATGAAACCTCTCGACAACTGCAAGTCGTTGGATGCTAATTGTGCAATGCATCTACAACTATGCTATGCTTGTACATTGACTGCATTTGCAAGATGCAGTATTAAGACAAATGTTGGACTCTTTACAGTCTCACATAGAGTATTAGGGTAGTATATCAGTCACATGAGATGTCATTAGTTTCAATTTCAACTTCCTCCAAGCACTTACACCGTAGTACGTGTTTCAACATACGCCTCTGTACTCTCAATCTATTTACATATTTACCAATTCATCAAATAGTCATATACTCCGCTCAAGCATTACATCCAGCCAAGCATTATATCCAGCAAACATCGTCGAAATGCTAGGATTGCTCCATCTCTCACAGACCCTCCTCAGCGCCTCATATCGATCCCTCACATACTTCTCCCTGACCGCCATACTCTTCACCTGATCGTTCCATCCAGCAACAACCCCCTCTCCTATCGCAGCGGCCAGCTTCTCCAGACAAACGGGACACACATACGGTGGCTGCCGCTGTGCCTCCTCCACACTGCCGCACCCCTGCATCGCGCACGCAAAGTACACGCAGTGGTCTAGTCCCAAACAGTGACACAGCTCGTGCGCCATGGTGACGGCTATTCTTCCGAGCCACTGGGCGTTAGGGGCTTCCGATGGGATGCTACTGCTTTCGTGACGGGCGGAGATAGTAGTGGCTTTTATAGCCGCGTGCAGAGGCCCGCTATTGGGTTTGCGTTGAACGGGCTGCGATTTGGTTGTGCGGTTCTGGAGATGGCAGAGCTGGTTGATATATGCTGCGCAATGTGAGGATGGCCATGCGTGGCCGCTGTCTTTTGGCGCGCAGGAGGGCTGGTCGCGGAACTTGGAGACGGCTGCGATGCGACTGCCTCCGTATGCTCGTCCTGCGCAAAAGATGTCGCCGTCACCTTCATACATGTCTTGGTCTAGCAGTATCATGATGGAATGTGCGTCAGAGGGGATATTCTCCATCAAAGCGTCCAGGACGTCGTTCAAATTGACTTGCATGGGAGATACCCCGTCAGGTGAGGCGCGGCATCGAACTCCAAAGAGCTCTTTGCTCGGAGACTTGAGACCAATTCGTTTCTCTGTATTCGGGTTCTTCAAGATGGTACCGCCGTAACTTTCCCATTTCTGCCAGTGAAATGGCTGATCGAAGATTTTGACATCCATGCCGTAGAAGAACGCTGATAGATATTCCACAATGTCTTTAATATCTGGAGCGTTGACTGCTTGTGCGTCTTGTTCCTCTGCTGAATTATAGACCGACCATGCCTGCATCTTGGACACGCCCTTTTCGATGAAAGGACTAGGCACAATATGGATGGTTTTCCTCTCCTTGGTCACCGGATTCCTCTCCTCTTCATCTTTCCATACGTTAAAGTCTTGTGGCGGATACTCTGGGTCTTCGGCTAGATCGTCACCAGGAAGGATTAACGGTCCAGGAAAGGCCATTTCATCTTCGAAGAGCTCCTTGCTGGTTAGGAGCTCTAGCTCTTTGAGAACGCGTCCTTCTTGGGCTGCTGCTGAGATGCGCTGTCTCCTGTTTGGCCGTTTAAACCTTGCTTTAGACGCGTGCGGTGAGACGTCCAAGTAGAGGGATGTGTGTTTGCAGGTGTGGTTTGCCATGTTTATAGATGCTAACTATGAACCCGACTCAAACTGGTTCAAACGATGGAAGAATAGATAAGAAATGACGAGAACGATGCATTTTCTTTCGATTTTAAGAGTTCACGATGTATAAAATGCATACCTGCTCTAATTGGCTTGGTAGAGGTCTTTCGTCCCAAAGTAGCGCTGCTGCCTATCTCAAGTTGGAGCTAACCGGAGGCAGAGGCGGTAATGTCTAGAAATGTTCAGTTATCCTTGGATTAGCTAATGTTTCTTTTATCCGTCGTTCTTTATGTTATGACTTAACCTGCAATCAATTACGAAAAACGCTTTCTGCTCGTATCAATGCTTCTCACTCGTTCTAGGCATAGAGAAGCCTTTGAGCCAACACGATATGACTAAGGCGCCGATGTTACCAAGGATCTGTTTCGTATTTATCAAGCGAGATTGAGTTGAAGATAAACCTTGAAACTCAACTAATCTGATGTTAGAGTTATAATTTTAAGCATCATAGCTGACTCAACTACCGTCTCCAAGTGCGGAGGAAGTTTGTCGCGAGCATCATCTCTGTTGTAGGTTACCCTATGCACCTAACCTCTGCCACAGGATTCAGTAGAGCTGTCGCTTGTCTCAAGCTAATACTACGATAGTAAGTGCCGCTTGTATGTAACCATTAATACAAATAGCGTGTCCAGACAGCTTTACGAGAATGATTTTCCACGAATTCTCTTCTTGCATACCTAATCGCCCAGTCTGAGTTATCATGCAACTCGGCAATTGCTAATATATGCCAAGATGCTGAGAGCGGAATGATCTGTCCTAGATTTCTTGGCCTTGGAGCCGTTGCGCCTCTGTCGGCGCCACCCGAGGTGAGAAGCAGAAACGGTAAAGGTGCGATACTGTTACCACTAACACGGAATAACTCAAACTATAGCCTTTTACCCTGGAGATCTGAAATGCGAAGCAACGATATATCTTCTTAATAGCCCTTCTCAACATATTACTTCAATAACCAACTATGTCCTGTTGCTCTTATGCTACTGCGTGTGAATGTGCTGAGGCCATTGATGTGATAGACGACACATGTGCTGTGCACTTAAGACCCTCATAGACTTGAGCTCACTGCCCTTTCAGCGTAGATGTTGATCATTGATAAGAGCGGTTGAATTGCGCTCTTTCCGATGTAAAGAATCGGATCGCTTGACGGAACTGCCATTTGTTCGTGTCTCAGTCTCAAGTGGTTTTCATCTCCGGCATAACCGGTCGCCAGCCTCAAGAGTGAAGAATGCCCAAATCGTCAACACCCACCACCGAGAAGACCCAATAAGAAGCCTGTGAGCTGAGAGCTACTCCGCAGATCACAATGCATACTAGCCATAGTCAAATTGATCCAAAACAAAGCGGATTTGTAAATTGCAGCCTTAGAGATCGTGTAGAAGGAGAGAGTATTCCGTAACTGGTCAGAGATATTCAGGAACCGGATATTTGGGCCGGTTAAGTGTCAACCCCCTTTTCTCTGCTTTCTCTGACGTCGTCATTCGCTCGTAAGAGTTGCTGTTTAGTACTATCTACAGTATGTTGGGTTGTGTCCGGCCCCATACACCCGTGTCGATCAGGTGGAGAGCTATGATGGGAATAGGAGCTCCCCTCCGGCTGGTAAGTTGAGCAGTCGGTTTTTTGTACGATGCGCAGCTTTATGCTTGCGTAGACTAGATTATGTTTCGAATGATTTCTCATCTCAATAGAGCTTATATCTGTAGACGTATATGACGCAGAACTCGACAGCTCATATTGATGCTTAATTTCACACGACAGCGAGAGCCATGTCTTGTGGGTCCATCGCAGTCGCCGAAGATTGGTGGCCTCTCATCAACTTATACAGTCAATCGAGCATGACTCAATACAATCCCGGTATGGCATTCGAAAGGGCGTTTCCAATTCGCTCATCGAATCAATTCCATTACCTCTTTCGCCCAGGCTAGCCTCACGCTGTTGGCTTTAGTTCTTTAGCACCCAGCACTACGGGCTTGTCGATCGCGGGGCATGTTCTGGGGTATGAAGCTCTCACCACAATCCGCCTTCGAAGAAGTGTTTCATCTAACATCATATGACTTTCAATTCTTACGCTGTTCATGATTGTAAATTTGACTTAGCAGTCTTAATTTCCATCACTCTTTTCATGCGCATATTGCACTGTAAAATACCAAATTGTTCTTGCTTCTGTATGAAGGCCTAGCGATCGTCCTTATCCTTGACAGCTGGGAAATTAAATAAAGATACCCACCAAGCTCCCCACACATCCTGGCAGGAATAGAAGTTGCGATCTTCACTGGAGGCCTTGGGCACTATGTCATACTCCCTGGTCGACGACTCGAGAGCTGATTCGATCGGCAAATTGTGAGACTAACCCACGAAATATCGTGCCATCCCTGTTGTTTTGACACCATGTTGCTACTGTCAAGAGGCAGGCTATGGGTTTTCATCGTGGCACTAGTAGTCGTGATAGCTAAGCGACCTTGTCAAGGAAGATCTCAATACCCAGCAACTCTGAATTTCTTGGGCCCAGATATGGCCAAGCTTAATGTTATGACTGCCGATCGAACAAGATGGTATAGGAGTAAAGACTGTAGCGGTGTATCGTAGAATAGAGAGGTTGAGAGATATAAAGAGGACTGCTTCGCCCGCAACTTCTGATTGCTTTTCCTCATCAACAAGCAACTCGCTTTCAGTCACTCTTTTGCACAGCAAGCCTACAACTTCAGAAGTCTCAACTTCAGTCACTCATTTAGTACTTTTCTCACTTCCAATACCGCCAAAATGCGTTTCAACTTCGCCGCTGTTTTCATTGCCACCCTTGTTGGCACTGGCCTCGCTGCCCCTCTCGCCTCCCGATCCCTCGTTGGTGACGTTGGCAACCTGCTCGGTGGTATCACCCAGGGCGTCGTTGTCGATGTTGTTGCCCTTGAGACCCAGCTCGTCTCTCTTCTCGGACCCATCGTCCAGACGGTAAATAGAAGCCGACTAGTCACACTCATTCCATGTTACACAAAGCTAAACAGTTTATCCTCTAGATCGAGGGTGCTCTTCCCAACGCCACCACCCTGGCCGCCAAGCTCGTCAGCCTTGTTGACAGCGTCGGTGCTGAGGCTACCGATGCCCTTGGCCTGAACAACGTCGTCCAGATCGTTGGTGAGGCCATCGCCATGGTTTCCCAGGGCGTTCACCTGGACGCTGTCAACGCCTACCTCAACGCCGCCACCGGCGGTACCATTGTCAGCCTCGAGGCTGCTCTTGGCATCAACAACCTCACTCAGGTTCTCGGCCTCTAAATGTGATATGGGGCCAATTTGGGGGATGCAAAAACCGACATCGGTTTTTGGGGATAGTATTTGCAGTTACGATTCTTGTTACCTAGCCTTACTTGCAATATACGAGCATTTTGGAGGTGTCTGGCGATTGAAGATACCCGTTTTCTTAGAACTTTTTTTTTTTTTTTTTTTTTTCCCATATCGTGATTCCTATTTCGTGTCATTCTCTTTTAGACTTGCAGAGATTCGTACTGGGCTCGCTGCTATGAGGTAGTAACTTGACCGGCAAAATCCTCTCTTTTCGTAGGCTCCGTCAGACGATAAGTTAGCTGCTTTCAAATCCTGGTATGTCGCTTTGACGCTTATGTTGCTATTTGTGTTGTGTAATTCCATCTAGGAATGCTGAACTTGAAGAGCTATCGCTCAACGGCCACATTCATGTTTTTTGATCAACGTCGAAGTATGTGGACTATCCATTTCCAGCGGCAGTATATCCTAGCTCTGAGAATATAGCTCTGAAATCATGACTTCCCTAAAAGTACTTTTTGTGGAAGCGCTTGGACGCCCTGCTGTTGCATCGCTACTCGAGTGTCGTGTACCTTGCGGTCAATCACCTTGAAGTCAAATACTCCGTCGAGATCTGCGCGAAACTTGAGAAGCTGGTCTTGTGCTTTCTTGATCTCATCTGGTTTGTTGTCCTGCACGACATGCGCCTTGACCTGCAGTATCCACCGACTCTGCATATCAACCCGCGTTAGGGATTCCCAGGCTGGCAGACTTGATTTGGGTCCTGAAGGAGCTGCTGGCATGTTTGCAAGAGGAACATAGTCATCAATTGGCCCGACAAAGTAGTGCCTTGTTAGACAGAACTCGACATCATCACGAAAGAACCGATACGTCTCCTCCACTGTTTCTGTCTTGAACCTGGGCTTTATTAGATCATATAGAACTTGAGCTGGAATGGGTTGAAAACTGACTGGTAGTTGTTTTCCTGAAGTATCGATGGCAGCTTTCTCTGTTCCCAGAGCTCAACTTTCTTGCGCTGGGCAAGAATCGGCTGACCACGTGGAGGATCTGGAAAATCTGTCCATCTCAGTATCCCCGGGACGAGGTTAAGATCGACTGATTCGGCTTGGGGGCCCAAGTCTCGGTCTTTGAGAATTTCATAGCGAGCTTGAAGGACAAATGACTGGCGCGAGAGATTCTGATGTAACTCCTTCCAGAGCAGGGCTGAGTCTTTGCGCATGGGTTTCTCAAAGGAGCGCTGATTGGTGATGCCGGATGGTCGAGGAGGGCCTTGGAAATAGAGAACGCGGCTGACAGACTCCCATGGCTGCATGGAACAGAAGCCGCTCAAAACGGCGAGGGCTGTGTTGATGTCGCTGTCCTCGACCAGTGCGGTGAGGAATAGCTCGTACATGATGAGCCAAAGATAGTGGATCAAGTCGCCTTCGATACTGCGAGAAACTGGATTGAATAGGATGCAGAATGAGAGTTGGGCTGAATTATAAGGCGTACAAAATATAGAGTGTCGATTTGTGAGTCGCTGAGATGCTGCAGCACTCTAAGCTTCAATGCTTCATGATTCAGTTTGGACGTGCTGGCGATAGCTTAGCTAAAGAGGTTCTGTAGCTGCACGTGACCACGCGCCACAGTCGCATTGCGCCGCGTCTGGGCTTCTTCTCTGCCTCAAGGCAAATCAACCTATATCTCGCGAAAACTGTCACGAATGCTTGTATTGCGCAGAACGCCTCCAATACGCATTAGTAGCCCCTGCAAAAACCTCTGCAGCTCGCTCTTGAGACGAAAAATGGCCACACAGAATCCACCAAAGAAGCGAAAGGATCCCGGCGCACCAATCTCCCCACCTCCCCTCAAAAAAACCGTGAAGAGCACAACTACAAGTATGGCTGGGCATCCTTGTATGACTGGCCTCTTTTCAATGACTAATGTCCATTTTCAGAGTCAGCCGTTGCAGGCTTTTTTACGCCAGCTTCTCAAAAACCGAAAGATCGAACGGTGTGGTCAGAACGGAGCCCTGCAGAAGATGTTCCTGCGACACTACTAGTTGGCAGATATCAACCGGAAAATAAAGACAAAGTATCCCCATCCAAGCGAAGAAAGATAGCTGCGTTTGATCTCGACTCGACTCTCATTACTACCTCATCGGGAAAGAAGCATGCATCCAACGCGGCAGATTGGAAGTGGTGGGATAGCACAGTGCCGGATCGGCTGCGGGAGCTGTATGAGAAAGAGGACTACCATGTGGTGATCCTTTCAAATCAGGCCGGTTTAACATTACACTTTGATGCAAACTACAAAGGTCCAAAAGCTAATGCTCAGAAACGCGTTACTGAGTTTAAACAAAAGTGCAGCGCTGTATTAACCAGCCTTGATCTCCCAATGACGGTCTATGCGGCCACAGCGAGGGACATTTATCGGAAACCTAGGAGGGGTATGTGGAAAGAAGTCTGCGATGATCTCGAAATTTCCGAGGACGAAGTAAATTTGAAAGACAGTTTCTTCGTTGGCGATGCAGGTGGTCGAATCGCTAGTCTTGGCAAAGGAGCCAATGGAGCCGCAGTAGCGGTAGCAAAAGACTTCAGCTGCTCTGATCGAAATCTGGCACATAATATCGGCATTGACTACCTGACACCTGAGGAGTTCTTCAGAGGAGACAAGCCTAGAGACTTTAACCGCGAGTTTGACCTAGGGAGCTATATATTCCCGGAGGAGGACGGGATTGTCGACAATGCTGAAGACGCGTATGAGCGGAAAAATGATCTAGACGTCGTCTTGTTTTGCGGCCCTCCTGGAGCTGGAAAGAGCACCTTTTACTTTAAAGTCCTCAAGCCCCTCGGGTATGAGCGAGTGAACCAAGATACACTAAAGTCTCGCGACAAGTGCATTCAAGTTGCCAGAGAGTTGCTTAAAGACGGCAAGTCTGTAGCTGTCGGTGCGTGCTATCATACTCCTATGCTGCCACTTGTAGCTGATATAAGGCTAATATGAGGGAATAGACAACACCAATGCAGATCCTGACACACGAGCTCTATGGATTGACGTAGCTAAAAAAGCCGGCGTCCCAATACGGTGCCTCTGGTTTTCGACACCTGTCATAGTGTGTGAGCATAATGACGCTGTCCGAGCGAACAACACCATACTGAATCCAGAGGCTCGACAGAGTCTTCCTAAACTGGCCTTTACCGGGTTTCAATCAAGGTTCAAAGAGCCAAAGGAAAAAGAGGGCTTTCAAGATGTCACAGAAATCAAGTTTAAATTCCGAGGCACCAAGGAGGAATATGTGCTTTGGGGCCAGTACTGGGTCTGAGCGGGCAACCTATGGCACAGCTGCTGCTACACATCCTTCCTGTTTGGAACTGACAGACCTGCTATGTACCCTGTGGCCATCCGGTCGGCCAAGCCGACGTATTGGTGCCCACCAACCGCCACAAGACTACTGGTGAATCCTAATAGAAGCGACATTCGCAGCAGTTTAAATAACAGCACCCAGTCATATGAATAAATAGCCACCATTACAGGATTGAAAAAAGAACAGCCTACCATTGGACAATTCTCTGGACTTTGACCGAGCTCGCTGGACTTGGTCACGAGTAAATGTTTGTGAAACGCTATAGGCGATAAGCTTAGCGACGAATGAAAACACCACATCTTTAAGCCCAAGAGCGATATAGGAACCAGGAGCCACTCTTTTCACATTACTTATACGAGAATGAACCGGCTTCTTTTCGACGAGGAAGAGCGGCATTTGGTCTCTCTATCCGCCACACTGCTGATGACGATGTGTCCGATTCCGAAACGAGCTCAATGTGACATGGGCTGATGTAACCAAAGATCTGGGGTTGCGCCCGGCCAGGTTCACCCTAGTCGCATAATACGTGAGTGCTACATACTTGCGTTTCCACGTCAGCCAGGATAGCGGTAATCAGCTAGAAGATAATACGGATATGGACTATAAGTTAAGAAACCTATTTTCACCGAACATATAACGGAGGTTGTCCGATTCCCCCGCGCTCTCCAACTCGTGGCTTCCCCTCACTATTTAAGGCCCCGGATTAATTAGATTTAGACTCTTGGCGGGCCGCCAACCTGCTGACTAGTCTTGCTAGTCACAACGGATCTACAACCAACAAGCCACACAGCTAGGCACCTATTGGGCATTTCGTCCTATGTAAGACAGGCCAGGCTACTGGGAATCCGGCATGAACAGCATACGATGGTCGTGGAGCTGCTGTGGAGCACACCTTGGCGGCTAGCAAGCGACGTGCAGGAATGAACGGTTTGAGAAGGACGATATGCGGGGCTGGACCAGTTTTGCTGGTCTATACGCCAGGGATTGACATGGCGGTGCGTTGTTCGAGGCATCGACCAGCATTCGGCCACGAGTTGGATGTAACTCGAGGCTTGGCTGCAGGCGCTGAGTGGTCTTGAACTATTGGGGGCTAAATCAGGTATGGCAACACAGCCGTCCGAGACGCTCCGACATCTTGTAAGTGTGGACACCTCTAACTGAGGAAAAGACTCTTCGTGTGACCATCTGGGGCTCCTCTTGGGCTAAGGATTTCTGCAAATGATGTGAATGTGGGCGAATATATAATAGGATGCTCCTTCTCCGCTGTGAGATTCTGAAACCAGCCCTCTCTACTCGTGCGCATCTCAGGTATAGTCTTTGGCTTTCACAATCACCAGATGCTTACCTCCCTCGTCTATACAGCGGTGTCAGCTTCTTTTTAAATTACTTGCATCAAGACCGCCACTATGGGTGTCGGCGGGAAGAAACCCGTCAATATCTTCAAGTTGAAAGACTTGGGAGAGCCAGAGGGAGCTCTGAACTGGCGCCTCTGGTTTGCCGTCCTCACTTTTGGCCTGCTCGGCGCTGCGCGAGGTATCGACGAAGGACTAATCTCTGGTGCCTTCAACTCAACCAACTTCAAAGAATCCATTCATTATGCCTCATACGATAAGGTCGACCAGGCTAATATCAAGGCAAATGTCTCTGCCATGGTCCAGATTGGGTCTGTCGGCGGAGCGTTGTTGTAAGTCACGTCACCGCCTCTTTCATGCATGCCCTCTCTCTCCACTATCGCTGCCACGATCGATGGCTAACGAATGACCACTTGCATTTTGCTATAGTGCCTTCCTGATTTGTGATCGTATTGGCCGGTTGAATGCCACGCGTGTGCTGTGCCTCATCTGGGCTGTTGGTATTGCTATTTTTATGGCTGGCGGAGTGAAGGGCAACTTGGGCGCCATCTATGCCGGTAGATTTATCGCAGGCCTTGGCGTGGGACAGACGCCGGTCGTAGGGTGAGTAATGCTTCCCCACTTGTGTCTTTACTTGGGCTTAGTTGTGTACCACTAACACGATCCATCGATCTGCAGTCCCATTTACATTGCTGAAATCGCACCTGCGTCAATCCGTGGCCTCTGCACATGCTTCTTCACCGGTGCCGTCTACCTTGGCATCTTGCTTGCTTATTTTGCCAACTATGGAGCCCATCTTCATATCACCAATGGTAGCCCAGATCAATGGCTGGTCCCCACCAGTTTACACATCATGATGAGTGGAATCATCTTTATTCTTTCCTTTTTCCAGTTTGAATCGCCACGATTTCTTGTCAAAGAGGGCAAAATCGACCAGGCTGTCTATAGCTTTGCTCGCTTGCGCCAGCAGTCCCCTGACAGCGAGTATGTCAATCGCGAAATAGCCCTTATTCAGATTGGCCTTGACCGCGAGCTGGAAGCTAGCCAGGGTGTTGGTTGGCTTGGAAAAGTCAAAGAGCTACTTTTCAACAAGAGCAACCTGTACCGAGTATATCTGTCATCCATGGTTCAGCTGCTGGGTCAGTGGTCTGGCGCGGGATCCATTACCTTGTATGCGCCGGATCTGTTCAAAATTCTGGGCATTACCGGAAACAGCGAGTCTCTTCTTGTTACTGGCGTCTTCGGCATTGTCAAATTCGTGGCGTCAATGATTTGCGCTCTCTTCCTCGTCGATGTTATTGGTCGCAAGCGTGCATTGCTATGCGGTATTACGCTTCAGAGCATCTCCATGATCTATGTTGCTGCTTTCCTTACTGCCGTGCCTCAACTCGGAATTGTCAGCGACTTCGCCCTGCCTGATTCTATGAAGGGGCCCAGCCGAGGCGCAGTTGCCATGATCTACCTTTCTGGTGTCGGTTGGGCGCTTGGTTGGAATTCCATGCAGTACCTGCTCACGGCTGAATTGTATCCCCTCCGTGTTCGCGCCCTTGCTACTTCGTGGGCCATGACGCTTCACTTTGCCAACCAATATGGCAATTCGCGCGCTTTGCCTGTCATGCTGCTTAGCACTTCGGAAGGAGGGATCACGCCCAAGGGCACTTTCTGGTGTTTCGCGGCTGTAACTGTAATAGGCGGCGCTTGGGTGTGGTTCTTCGTCCCCGAAACTGGTGGTCGCTCTCTTGAGAGTATGGATCGTCTGTTTGACCTTCCGTGGTACAAGATTGGTCTATATGGTAACAAGGATGCTGAAGAGAAGGACATGGCTGTTGATGAAAAGCAGAAAGCTGCCGAGGAAGAATTCGGCAGCGTGCAGCAGATTGAGAAGGCGTAAATGGATTTGAAGCTGGTTCTTACAAAACTACTTGGCATAACTGAAAATATGATAGCAACTGGACTATCTAGCTACAATGATGAATGAGATGATGAAAATACCACTACTCCTTCCTGCTGCTACTCTTTACAATTTCTGGAGTAGTAAGATCGTGATATGCCAATCATCTCCAGAGACTAACGAACCAGTGCGGCTGAACAACCTGCGGATTACTTGGGTTCCTATTATTCTTCGTAGTTACGACTTCTCCCGACCCTCTTCTCGTTATTGGTCCATATATCTATTGTCGACACAACCATCGAGCTACCAACACCCTTGGCAATGCTACCAGTTACCTATTATGGAAAAAAATAATTTTGCGGTAGCGATTTCACAAGACCAACATTGTGATCCGTCTTATTCCGTTCGAGACCTCTTCTACCAGGCTGCGGAGACCCAGGAGCGCTATCCTTTTCCCCCTCATTGCCCCCCTCATTGTTATTATTTTGTTAGCTCAAGTTTGAATCAGACTTATACAAGCCGCGCTGACGATCTCCGAATCCTCATCCCACATATTTCATGCTTGGCGTGCGCGTGCCTTCTCCTCCAACATTTCCCCGCCACTCACCCCTCATTCTTCCCCACGTTTTAATTACACGTGCATTCTGACTTTGAACAGTAGTTATTTCTTGGAAATGCTGGCTACAGGGATTGCTTGAGAGGGTCGTTAGATGCAACATGGTGATTACTTACATCGAGATGTCTTTCTCAATGTTGATGATGTTATTTGGGATAGCATTAATTTATCCACCTCTAAGCATTAAATAATGAATGAGTGATTAGCCTACGGAGATGAGTGGATAGCGTGGAGGGTTCCTGAGGAAGAACAATGAGAATTGGAGACAGGCCGATCATCTCCGTCATATTATCGTGCACAGGTCGACACTAGTATCATCGCAAAAGGCTAGATCCGGCGAACATCCGTTCTATGTGGCTTGTTCTCGAGTCAACATGTTGGCGGCTTCAGTCTGTGTTTTGGTCTGCTCGTATATCTCTTTGCATCATCCATACCAAACACGATATGTCGTTTCCTTTTAGGACATATACCCTATGTTGCCGATAGCAGCAGAAATAAACCTTTGGCATGGTATTGTGCGTTTGCGAATATTCCGGCCAAAGGATGTTCTCTCTCACCATTGTAAGACTTAACTAGTGTATCGCTTTGGACGCGCATGGCTCTCTTTACTCTTTTGTGGCTCCGAATTAGACACACCGCGAGTACATATGGCTCTCTCTTTTCCTTTATTCGTTCTTCTTTCTCTATCCTGTTTTATTTCCCTCTTTTGACCACATGGTCTCGATTGCATCAATTGTGCCCTCTAATAGACCGTGCGCTCTCTCGGCCGCGAATGTGACTGTGTGCCAATGGCGGCTAAACATGTCTTCACATCTTGGCATTTCTACCCCGCGTAAAATCTCTTCAGATTGCCGTTTTAGATACCGAAGCTAGTAATATCTGACTCTCCAATGATAATTGTCGCTTAAATAAGGCCATCCCCAGCACATATGCTTAAAATAAGGCTCACACAACGCAGGTAGTTTGCGCGTGAGTCTTCGCTCGATTAGGAAGAAGTCTCTAGCTATGAACGTTCTTTGCATCGAATCAACGTATCCACGTGGAATCGATATTCGACATGAATGGTCGTGCTCTCTGTTAATGAGCGATTTAGATTTCTTTATCTAAAAGATCTGAATGGTAGCCAAGATCTGAGGTGGTAGCCAAAGCGACCTGAGGATCCCTTCGCTTAAGTTTCCTGAGCTGGTGATGTTATGCATCTGTGCTACCAGGGAGAGCGATGTACGGTATCAGCCTCGCAGCGGCAAACATTTCCTTTACTCCTTGGAATGTTACGGTATGATCTGTATTGTACAAGGGCCCACAAGATTGTCTTGGCCATAAGCATGCATATATATAAACGATAGAAAGCCCCTTAGTCTTGCATGAAGCAATCAAAACGAGAAGCCTACGAATTTGCTCGAACTTGTATTCATTAAATTTGTTGTCAATCATGCGCTCAATACACTATCTCTTAGTTTTACCTCTTTTCTCTGCGTTAATAGCTGCCAAATGCGACGATAGTAAAGCGACAAAGATATCGTTTGATTCGAACTCGCTCACACTCAGAGAAGTCGGAGCCCGCAATACAGTGGTTAGTTGTCGAAATCACCGATTCATGAAGAGCAAAGGCAGGAAGTAAATCGACTAATGTTAAGCAGGACTGGCGCGTTTGGCTGGAGCAGGACGGCAATCCGATTTCTTTCTGGCACGATATTCCTCTCTATCCGGACGAAAAGAACAATAACATTGTCAATATCTACGTGGAGATTCCGCGATGGACAGATGCCAAGATTGAGACAAACCGCAACAAACCGCTGAGTGCGTAATATCTTCCAAGTTGTTCTCTGTGTATGCTGATAGTCAACATGCGATGTGCTCACATGCGATACCTCATAGACCCCATCTATCATGATGACAAAGATGATGTTCCTCGATATGTAGCCAGCGTTTGGCCACATAAATCATACCCCTTCCTTTATGGCTCACTTCCTCAGACCTGGGAGAACTCTAACCTGAAGCATAATTTTACTGGGTATCCTGGCGATAATGATCCGATGGATGTGGTCGATATAAGTGCAATTGAGTCAGTATGGGAGAGATTTGAATGAAGAAACGGTTAGCTGACGAATGAACTTCAAGTCCTGGATACATTGGCCAGGTCAGAACGGTCAAGATTCTGGGTGGGATACCTATGATTGATGTATGAACACTCGTATCATCTGCAATCCGAGGCATGAACTTATCCCTCTCACAGGACGATACTACGGACTGGAAGATTATTGCAATCAACGTTGATGACCCTCTATCAAAAGTGGTCGATAGTAAGACACTGTTGCAATCACTGGCGAGTACCAGAAATTAACTGCGTTTAGCCATCGACGATCTTGAAAAGTATCGACCTGGCCTCAAGCAAACCTTTTATGACTGGTTCGTGGTAAGTAACCCCCCATGATGGAAAGTTTCTACTGTATATGAATTGGAACAATTACATTGATTCGAAAAATCTAGTACTACAAACTTCTCCGCAGTGGCAATCTCAACACCATATTTGAGAACAAATACCAAAATTCCAACACGGCACGCGACATTGTTGGCGAAAGCCACGGTTTCTGGAAAGACCTCATCAGCGGTAAAGAAGACCCCGGGAAGATTAGCATTTCGCAGACTTCGCAACCAAATATTTGCAAGAGCTATATCGCTAGCAAAGACGCAACCGACGAGTTTGACCTGCCGAAGAAGTCTAAGATTGAGTCCGCCGCACCGAGGCCCGCAAAGTATGATAAGTGGTTTTACATGGATGAGAATTTTCGGATACTGCCGGAGCAGATTATTGATGTGGACTAAGAGCAAAAGAACCAAGATAGAAAGAGACATGTAAAGATGTTGAGCGAAGAGATCTAGCATTATACAAAAATTACGGGCTTACTATGTACAATTTTTGCCCAGTCTATTATTCTACCCATGATGATCTAAATGCTATTCATGCGTCCCGTATTACCATAGATCTTATAAATCAATACCACTTCGGATGCTAGTTATTCGTCTAAATGCAATCATTACCTAAAGAGAAATGAGGATCGAAGGAAAAGAAGAAGGGCCATCGATGGTGATTCCATCTTCATCTTCGTCGGTGGTCGTTCAATTATTCGTACTTATGAGTCTCAAACTTGCTCTTTGCCCGGATAGTAGGGCCAAATCTGTAAAGAACAAAGGGAATTGGAATCAGAGCCAGAGCAATGAATCCCAACAAGCTGGTAGCCCAGTGAATTCCAAGATTTTCATACACTAGATATATCGTTAGCAGTTTATTCTCGTCAAGAGATTCCTGACTGTGACTCGTCTACTTACTTTGGATAGTGAAAAGAGGAAACACGCCGGCGAAACCATATCGCGCCAAACTGTTGGCACTGGAAGCACTCGCGACGACATTACCGGTATACGTATCGGAAATGTACTGAATAGTGCTGACAAAGACGCACAAGTTGCCCCAAGCAAAAGGAATGATGGCTACCGCAGGGCTTGCCCAGGAGATGTCCTTTCGTGCTGTCCAAGCGAACCAGAAGAGACCAATGGGCAGTCCAAAGCAGCCCATCATGGCGGGATAAAGTCGGTGCTCGGGAGGAATCTTGTTTGGAGGGTAATTGGGGACCTGCTTTCGATAGAAGAATATCTCGCAGGCCATGATAGTGGCAAGGCCGAGGAAGCAGCCAATGACAATAGCAAGGAAAACCAAGCCAGACTGCTCTGTATCAAAGTTGTACACCAGACCAAACGAGTATGGAACACCGCCAAAGAAGCTGAAAAGGGTACCAAAGTTAACGGCGACGTAGAGGCAGATGAATGAAACGATGGGCTCGGTGAAGAGCATGGCAACTGGTCGAATAGCGGCCACGACGGCGAAAGTCTTGATACGCTCGCTCATAGGAGGAAGTGGAGGGACCTCGATGCCACGCTTCTTAGCCAGACGGCGCTTGAGGACTGGGTGGAAGGTCTCTCCGATGAAGCAACCTAGGGTGATAGTGAAGGCAGCGAAGAAGAGCATTGTCCATTCGGTCCAACGCCAGCCTTTGTCGACAGACACAAAGGAACCGATAACGGGTCTGTAGAAAGAATATATTAGAACCTTGGCTTCAAAAGCATTATCAGATATACGGAGGATGAAAAGACTTACCCCAGTCCAGGTCCCAGGAAAGGAGTTAGGATAAAAAGGGCGCTCACAGGCCCTCTAGTCTTTGGCATAAACGTCTCTGCAAGCGATCCAGGGGCATTGGCCAAGACAGGAGCCCATAAGAACCCAGTGAGAAATCGGAAGAAACACAAGGCGCCAAAGTTGTGGACGAATCCTGCTCCGATAGTGAAGAAGGAGCCGAGAAGCATTCCTCCCATGATGACAGGATATCGGCCAATCGTTTCGGAAAGGGGTCCTCCAAGTACAGGGCCAAGGCCAAGGGCGACAACGTAGAGAGTAAGAGGCAGCAGAGCGACGGTACTGCTTACACGAAATTCCTGCTGTAAAAGGCCGACAGACGAACTGGAGATGGATGTAGCTATTGATCTATGTGTATGCCATGTTAGTATTGTTTCTTGAGATTGCTTTCATCCAGCTATCACAAGTAACGAGGCGCATGGTCAGCAAGCACGGTTAAACTCACATTGTGAGACCCATTGTAGAAATAGTAAACACCATCATGCCTTTCCTCCACGCAGGCCAGTTATACGGATTATGAGGGTCATTGTCCCAGTCGAGTACTTCTTGCGAAACCTGGCCCTTCTCGGCGTCGCTGTTGCTATTGTTGTCGCTGTTGACGAACTGGTCTTCCGGCTTTAATACCAACGTTTTGTCGTCTGCTTGGATATCTGAAGAGGAGCCATTCAGGACTCCTTCTGGAGACGCCATTTCGCCTATTTTGTCCCTCCAGAAGCGATTGGTGTAGTCGAGGATGTCGAGAGAGTCGAGGATGTCGAATGAGTCGAGCTAACTGCTGGAGGACTTCTCTTTTTCAAGCCCCCCTGGATAATTCGCCAAATAAGTCGTACAGCCTGTATCCGTGTCCTCTTTCTTCTCCTCTTGCTTTCTTTCTTTTCCTTTGCTGCGACAGCCCTTGTTATGTTGTGTTATTGATGTCTTTCGGCGAGTGGGTTCAACGACGATCTTTCAGTAGCAGGGATGCCGGTGGTCCATACCATTAAATCAAGCCTTGCCTCGGGAGATGGGACACGCCTTCTATAAAAGCAATCATACTCGGCCTGTTCAGCTTCCTTCTTTATCCTTCATTGCTAAGCGCATACTATGGCACAATAAACGCCGGCCGAATGGGGCAAAGCCCAGGATCAACGGCGACGGCCCGGATCCGAAAAAGTGGGTATTTTACGATTACTGAACACGACGAATTGCCGAGGTTTGGAGCAGAGGATTGGATTCTAGCGAATAGCATTGCGTGAATGGGCAACGCCATGCCGCTTTGGATATTGTGATTACTATTCAATATCTCCTACGCTGCTTAGACATCGTATCTGATTAGCAGGTGGCTTCAAATTTCTGCCTGCAGGATCCCATCGGGGACAATCTTTGTAATAACGTAACGGCTAAGTTCCAAATGGAGTAGCGAATCCCGGAAGCTTGGGCACCGGACTTCGCAAAGAATATTAATTTGGCTTCAAGGGAGGGAATAGAAATTCTGGCCGAACCGAGTGCGAGTGCGAGCGATACATTGCTTGGCGACTCGATAGGAAAACAAGGCGTGGCCATAATATTGCCGGGGTCTGAGCCTTTAACGATTATACGTTGGCAGGCTATGATTCATAGGGAAGTATAAAGATCCGGTAAAAGTGCCCGTGGAGATGTGAAAAATGTTCGACCAGGCAGCTCCGTTTTCAAGAGGGATGCATATCACTTCTATTCTTGCTTCGTATAAGGTCGTGTCACGCTTTGGAGCCTCAAGTCATGTGTTTATCTATTCAGTCATGCGACTGCCATAGATTATTCGGCGTGACATATACAATAACCGGGTTTGAGCATATCTAGGCCTCGAATCCCTATTAGCCTTGTCGGCGAACAATCGACCGTGAGCCGCGTGTTCTCGGCGTCTGGAATAAGAACTTCAAATCTAGAATTGAGCTTCGCTAACGCATTTGTTCAATAATGCCATCAAATTTGTGACTGATATATATTGTGTACGTCTTGGCTTCAGCGATATATTGGCCGAGGTTCAGTAATCGTCGGCCATTCAGCTGGAAGCGAGGCAGCTGAGAAGAAAAGCGACGCCCGAGTCAGGTTGATAACACTAAAACTTAATCTGAACTCATATGCGATCAAGTGGAATCATTGAGAATAGTCTGGTTAATCCTATAGCGTGCTAGACATGTATCGAGCTTAGAGTATTGCGCAAGTGGAAAAGCCGATTTCTCGATTACTTTATTATCCCGAGACGCAAAGGCTGGACTCATAGCTAACGGCTGCCGGGCATGCATAAGAGCCGGGCCGTAGCGGCGGTAGGCAAGGGATTACGAAAGAAATGCGAGATGTGCAAGCGAAAAAAACAAAGTTAGGCTTATAATAAAGTGAAGAAGATGTTTACTTTTGACTTTCTTATTTTATCAATCTTACCGTCGCTAGGAAGCGGGAAAAATGATTCCACAGGTGTTCTTCACTTGAGATGACGTGAAAGCTCGAGGAGCGCAAGCTCTATTTGCGAACTACCTTCATGTATATGACCCTCTATACCAAGAATCTAGACTAAGAGAATACATGTCTTTCATATTAGTCTGGTTTTGGCCTGTTCGTCCTGTAAGGAGGGGATTACATATGGATTAGTGACTGTTACCGCGATTTCCGATACTCTTCATGGAGAAAATTCATTGCTTCTATCTCTCAGTGTAGCGATTAGTTTTTATCGTGTGGGGTAGTCGTGCTACTTTATCTACTACTTGCATTCAAAATACAAAACAACTCAAACGGCTTTATAATCAGTTGGGCCTACATTCATACCGTCTGTCTCTTCAACATTTTGAAGATAATGAACTTGGTCTACAGTTGATCTTGCTATCTCTCCGATTGTGTACAGGCTCGTACGCTCGACTCACAATATATGCTATCAATTTTTATACACTGAGTGAAATTGTGGCCCGGCACCTAAGAGTGGCCTATAGTGAATTATATCAAGATATGTTTTGACGAAAGTCAGTGTTTAACTTCTTTATGATAGCTATCTGAGAAAAGAAGTTGTTATGTGCATAGTAGATTGAATGAATGCAACGTTTTCCTTTTCTATTCCGCGCCAACAGCTTCAACATAAGTCGGCCTAGTAACCTCACTATACTATCGGGAATCACAGAACTGTCGTGGTCTGCTTACCCTCCAAGTATTAGTGACTCATTATAAAGATCCGATGTAATCGATAATGCGCCCTGAAAACCAGAGACACGTGAGATTTGATCAATCAGAGCATGTATGTATCGAGATCTTCACTTTTTTCAATATCGAGAGGAGGAAGTGCTTTCAAAACCTCATTCGCATAAGTGGCCGCATTTATAGCTCTCATTTGACAAAAAGCTAGAGAACAAGTCGCAACGAAGCAAGCTGAGAATAAATTCTCTGAAACTCCGAAGTTTTCGCACCAGATAGGCCTCAAGAACGAAGATTATGAGCAAGCCTTCGTCACTCCACTCAATGATTTAGCAAAATCGTCGGCACATGTGGCAGACGGTTCGGGTTAAGATGCCATTAAATCGAGGGTAAATCAAATTCCAAATAATAGATAAAAGTATTTATTGCCTTCAAAAGCGAATTCGGAAGCGTATTTAAATGAAGTCGCGCGAAGATAAAGACCACAATACTAACTCGGGCTAGACATATTCAAAACATCGAATCTCTTGAAATCTATCCAGCTCATGCGAGACGCAATTGTAGCTTGTTGCTGGTGAAAACGAGTTGGTATATACCGTATAGATATTCTTATGCTACAATAACAGCTAGATATACTTTTGTTTGTATAGTTGAATGGAAAGATTTGTGCAACAAGTTGTCTCCCTCTGCTTAGTGCTGAATGTTTATCTCCCTAACAAGTACCTACCTATACCATTTTTCATTTAATCGTGTGAGCATAGATATATCCCAAAAAAAATTCCCAATCAATTCCAAGGCTTCTTCAACTCTAATCAATTTTAATCAATCTAGTACTGGGTTGCTGTGTGGCTGTATAGCGTTTTCATTTCAATGCGTTGCGGAGTATACTCTAAAAAAGTGGCGAAACATCTTGATCCACCAAAGCGGCCTCAAAACACCATATCATCATTCTCAACACAAGTCTGCAGCTTTTAACACCACACAACCAAACACCGCTGTCCAAACCTCATAGAACTTCCCCATCCATGGCCACCCCTTCAAAACCGCGGTTTGCCGCCCCCCTACCGCAGTCCACCCGCTCCAGCACCCTCGAATGGAAGTTCCCCAAGCCGCACAGCCAGCTCGTGCTTACCGGTCGGTCTCGCGCTGCCTGGCACACATCCTTTGTGATTCCCTCGCTGAATCTGCTGCTGGACGCTGGCCTGGTGGTCAACAACCAGCGCCCCAAGCACATCTTTCTGACGCACGGCCACAGCGACCACACGCTGCTGGCGCCGGCCTTTGTCAAGCGCGACGACCCACCGGACATCTTCTGCCCGGTCGAGATGCGCGATGCCTTTGACGACTTTGTGCTGGCCAAGACGATGCTGAACCGCGGCGGCGAGATTGGCGTGGAGGACGCCGAGAAGGTTGGCCTGGCGGTGGACGACGAGGCTGTGGTTGCGCGCAGCGAAGCGCTGGGCAGATCTCCATCTTCAACGGCCTTTCTGGGAACGCATCTGACTCATGCGCTGCGGCCCGGCGACTCGGTGTCTCTGCGGCGCGCTCAAGGGATCACCGCCACGGCCTTTCGCTGTGATCACCAAGTGCCCTGCCTCGGCTACGTCTTCAGCAAGACCACGCAGCGCCTCAAGCCCGAGTTCGCCTCTCTATCAGGCCCGGAGCTGCAAGCAAAGCGCAAGGCCGGCGAAGAACTCACAGCGCCTCACACAGCGCCCATCTTTGCATTTATGGGCGACACGACGACTAAGACGCTTGCCGAGGAACCAGCTTGGCTGCAGGAGGGCATCCCCGTAGTGATTACCGAGTGCAGCTTCTTGTATGAGGAGCACAGGGCGCAGGCGGAGAAGACGAAGCACACGCTGTGGAGCGACTTGGAGCCCATTATCCGCAAGTGGCCGCGGACGACGTTTATCTTGACGCATTTCAGCATGAGGTATGATGATGCGGAGGTTGCAAAGTTTTTCAGGGAGATGCCTGATCCGCCGGAAAATATGGTTGTGTGGGCGGATTTGGAGTGCTGAGGGATGAAGAGAGAGAGAGAAGACTCTTTTCCAGCAACACCACCCTAATTACCACCAGCAGCCGCAAAATTTGGTGGCCAATGGTCCCGAGCCGGGAGAGCTTCACCGCCAGATGCACCGCCTTTGATGAGCTGTCACTCGTGTTACCGTATATATGCGCATTTCAGTGCATTGTAACAAGAAAAATGCTTGTGCTACCACAGATGATGCTCTGAGATGAAATGTCAGGGGGCTGTGGGTGTGGTGCGCGGACGTACATCAGACGGATAAGGAAGGGAGTGGAATAAGAGAGCCAGAAGCTTGGATTGCTTGGAGGATTTAAAGATATCGACAATGATTGTGTGAGTGATTGTACGGAGCAGGTTGAAGCTATTTGCAGCCCTCTTCTCGATTTACGCAAAAGGGGAACAAGAGTAGCTATAAAAAGCAGCAAGCCAACCTCTAATTCCAATCACCAGGACTCCGCCTCTCTGAAAATAAAACCACAACTGAGCGGAAAACATGAGAAGAGAGAAAAGACTGCCCTAATACTCCGCGGCAGCACCCCGCCGCGTCTCACAAGCCCATCTATAAAAGGCAAATCTCATGAAAAAGAAGAGCAAACAACTTCTTTCCAAGCTCCAAATTTATCGTCCGAGCGTTTGAACACGAAAAGTCGATGATGCAAAAGTACGATTTCACAAAGGGGCAAGGTCGGTCACGTCCACCTGGGAGCCCACTAAAATGAGACTATCTTGTAACACGTACGAGAAAAAGAAGAGAAGACCGCAGTATCTCTTGACTGGGATTTCAAATATAGATGGGGCTGCCTCACTGGCCTAGATTCTCGAGTTTCGTTACTGGAATGAATATAATCGCAGAATATCCTTTGTTCACATCACATATCCGGATCAACAGCAAAACAAAGAGCTGTGAGAGTCATAGATTTACACGGCAGACTAACACTTACAACTATTCAAAACTCAATCATCATACTCCAGCCCCAACAAAACAACTCATACAATCTCAACCTCACCAATCTCAACGCAATGTGCGTACACTTCCAGTCCTGGAACCGCTGCTCCTCCTGCCTCCTCACATTCAACCGCCGCCTCAACCGCGTCCCCTGCTGGAACGGCTCCCTCTCCCGCTGGCGAATCCACCACCACGGCCTCTCCTGCCGCAACGGCCGATACGAACGCGCCCCAGATGAGGTCTACACGCACAGATACTGCGGGAGATGTAGCCTGGAGGCCGCCAAAAGGGCAGCAGACGAGAACATGAAGTCGGGCACAACAGAGGCGGCTACTAGCGAGACGACGACGATATTGAGGTTGGGTTTGAGTTTGGGCTTGAGAGGGAAGAGAGTTAGTCGACTTGTAGCTGCGACGACGAGGAGAGCTACAGATGTAAAGAAGATGCTGATGCGGTGTTTCGCGCTCAAGGAAGTGCTGTGTGGACGAGGAAGTGTTTGCAAGCATAAAAGGGGGGAGAAGAGCTATGCTCGAGGCAGGATATGGATGCTGGGATACTAACATACACTCAGCAAATCTACCTTTTCTAGAGCAAGAGATTCCCTTAAACAATTCCCAAATTCGCATCAGATATCCTTCCATCTGTCCAAAAGACCTCATCATCATGAGTGAATCAACAACGCGCTCGTAGTACCAACCCTGCTGCATGTTTTCGAACAAGCCTCATGCGCGGCCTCCTGTCCAACTTGACCTCGCCGTGTCACAGAATCGCGGGTCCTCGCAGGAGAGATTACAAAGAGATTGACCTAATGATTAAGGCGGTGAGCATATTCCCCCCTTTATCTTTTCTCTTCTATTTCTTGTCATTGGGCTCTCTTCTCTTCTTTTCCTTGGTGATATGGTGCATGTGTGGCTGTATGAAAAGGGGGCTTTGATTCACACAACTACCACTGTATTTTCTCAAACAAATGGTGGAATCTTGCAATGAGAGAGTAAATAATGATCGATGTATACCAATCTACTTATCCACCAGATTGCCGTTTTTCCTTTTTTCCTATTTGGAATATAATCATATCGTGCTGCTTCAAAGTGATCATGTGCGCGCTCATCCGAAAACTTTGCCTTTTCAACTCACACACAAACAACACAGCACAGCCTCATATTATATCCAGAAATAGAATCATTCCCTTGTACTCAGATGGGACGCCTTATGAGGTAGCTCAGAGCTCGTAGAAGAAGCTTGTCGAGCTCAATGTTCTGATTGAAATGTCTCACACATATCTTGATTCCCGGCACATGGCCTTTATCTACTGGAACACCAAAGAACCCACGCATATGACAGCAAGGATTGATCGTTAAGTCATTGGAAATATTTATTTAGCAGCACATTACCCATCTGCCGCCTGTTCACTCAGTCATGATGCAAGTCACATCACCATTCGCTATTTATCCACGCCCTAAAAGAGCTTTCTTAAAGCTAATGTTGACAACAAAAAAAAAAAAAAAGATCCCAAAATAACTTCCTTGAATATATATACAAATCCCGCGTTTCCTGTTTTGACAGTTTCCATTTCTTCCACGCCCTCTCTTATAAAAAAAAACAACGAATCCTCTTTTCTTTGTGCCTGTAATGCCTACATATCGTATATGAAAAAGAGAAGAAAAAATTAAAACACTGGCAAAGAAAGCCAAGAAACACGATTCGAAAAATGACCCAGTGGAAATTGTTGGCCGCATTATAGGTGCTTTGTTATATGCCGATATAAATGTAATTCTCTCAGTCCTGTCGTGTCGTTTCGTGATAAAGGATCCGTCTCTAGTATAATAGCGTATAAACCATTTATAACTTCTCCTTGGGCTTCTCCTCAGACGAGGCCTTGGGCTCCTCAGCGGCAGCCTTGGCCATGAGATCCTTCTCTGTAATGTAAAATTCAGGCTTGGCCTCGAGGAACTCCTTGTGGAACATTTCGAGATAGTGGCCGGGAACCTGCTGGCCGACAAAGATCTTGATCCAGCTGTCCTTTCCAGTCCACAGGTGGCGAATGAAGCGTCCCTCGCACTCGGAATCGCTGTTAGGGAAACCGTTGGCGTCGGTGCAGGCGAGCTGCTTGATGTCGTCGGGATAATCGTAGCGGATGAAAGTGCCGAAACCGCCCTGGTCAGTGGGGCGACCGGGAGAGTTGGTGCGGAACTCGACGCATTCGGGGTGCTTGCCGTTCTCCTCAGGACATCCCGCCCATGCGTCCATAATCTCGTAGGTCTTGGGGTTGTTCTGCGTGATGATGAAGCCAGTGTTGAGCATGAGCTTTCCAAACTTGTCCTTGTTGTACTCGCGATCGGGGTCAACAGCAAGGGCGAGCGAGTTGTTGGTGGGGCTAATGTCCCAGTAGTTCAATAGCCACTCGAAGGGAAGATCGAGGTTCTGGAAGATGGCGTCGGAATCGAGGTACAGGCACGTCTTGTGCTTCTTGAGAATGGTGGAGATGACGGGGGCCTTTTTCCATGATGCGCGACGGTCCTCGGGCTTCTCAATGGCGACAAAGTAGTACTTGTAGCCGTGGATTTTAGCTACAGACGATAAGATTAGCCGGCTGTTCTATCAATGCTGCCGCTGCAATTCCGGCAGCGCGCGACTAAATCAAAAGGCAACATACCATAGAGCCAGTGGTTGAGCACGCCGACAGACAGGCCGTGGACCTTTTCGGCATCCTTCTCCCAGCTCATAACGGTAGGTCCAAAGACCTGACCGGCGGCATCAAAGGGACGGTTGTCGAGATCGATGATGCAGAGGTCCTCGCCCATAGGATCGGGGAAGTGAGGCTCGTGCTTTTGCTCAAACTTGAAGGCGCCGAAGGGCTGGTAGAAGGGCGCATCGGGCTTGATGGAGGGCTTGTGTACCTCGAACCACACATCGCGGAGGGTAGTGTCGGCCGTGACGGGTTTGACGGACTCGGAGGGCGTCAACGGCGATGACGGCTGGTCGGGCTTCAAGGGCTCAGAGGGTGCGGCGCTGGAGCCTTGGTTTGGCTGCGTTCTGCAGGCGAGATAAAGTTAGCCTTGGATATGCGAGCAGGGAATACGATGCGATCTGTACGACGCACCTATTGGGCAGCTCAATGGCGTCCATCTGGTTCCATGCCAGGCCGGCAAAGACGATGATGAAGATGATGGTGCCGGCCAGTAGGGCCGACAGCTTGGAGGATCGAACGCCACCGACAAACATTATCGCTGCATGCTCTGTCGAGACGGGACTATGAAGAGGCTCTTTGTGCCTGTGTCGCGGCGCAAGAAGTTGAGGGTAGGCAGGGGAAAAAGAGGGATCAAGAGAGTGGAGCCTAGGCTTTTGGTAGCGAACGACGATCCGCGTGTCCACCGGCGAAAGGGAAACGAAGGAAAGAGGAGGACAACTGCTTAGCAAGAAATGAAGGTTGAGAAAAAGAGGCTGCGACAAGCCAAAACGCAGGGGGGAGAAGAAGAAAGGAATACTAATAGCGAGAAGTGCCAGTGAGTGAGCGACTCGCGGCACAGACAGCAGCAGCAGCAGCGCAAGGTTTGGGACACCGAAAGCGTGGCGAAGCACCGCCAGCACGAGGAAAAGAGAAACACTCAATGGAAAAAGGGGCTCGGCACCTTATCCTAGCGTCTGGCCTGGCCTGGCTGCTCCCAGCTGGCGCGGCTTTCTCGCGGGCACCAGGCGCTGGGCTTGGCGTCTTGGCGATGATGGGGAGCGGCGCATTTGCAGCGGTTGGTCGCTAACTTTGGAGCGATGGACGCGCTTAAGGCAAGGGGCGATACTATTGGGTGCGTATTTTATTGCTTTTCACTTGCAAGGTTTTTGCCAATAGACTACCTTACTACTAGACTACTGTGGATGAGTAAGAAGACGACTTTGAGTTGGACGGGTGCAAGGGGTGCTGGGTTATTGTTTCAGCTTTCAATGCTTGCTGCACTGTTATAACAAAGTACACAAAATGAGAGCTTCATGTCAAAATCAATTGTCAGTCAAGACCTAGTAACAATACGCTCTGTAAGAGGATCTCTACGCCTAACCTCCCATCAACAGCCAATCACTGCGATGCGCCAAGACTCGCTACTCGTATTGAACCAGCTTCCAGCTTTGGCGTGCCAGCAGTCAAAATCCGGCATCCCGCATCATGCACGTCCATCCTCCCAGATCGCCGCTTCAGGCTCCCTTTTCCGGCCGCTTCGGGTTTTCGCGCGCCGCGTAATATCAGGCTGCTTTAGGACTTTTACTTGCAGTATGTCGTCACGCTGCGTCTGTGCTTTCTGCCGAAAGCTACCTAAGCGCCCTGGGCCGATCTAAATACGTCTCCGGATTTGATGTCGTGATTGCACCATTAGCAGGAAAACATCCTTCTCTCTCTCTTAGACCTTCGGATTTTGTGATTCATTGAAATAAAAAGAGGCTACGAATACGAATGATATTTCTGGAGAAATAAACAGATATTTAAACTGAGAGGTCGTAGAAATTGGTAACCTCAATGAGCCTGATTGAGATTGTAGCTATAGTCCCTGGCAGAAAGTTTTAACACCCAGTCAGGTTGCTTTTATTTTTGCGCTAGCTCAATTAGGCCAAAAAAATTAACGCCGCTTTATTCCCGTATTTGCTCACTGAATCTATAGCACTAGGCTCGCTATATTCCAGTGAAGCGAGCACTATAGCTCAGCGGTTTATGCGCTATAATATAGTTACTGAGTTATTTCTTTTAAAGCAGCATGAGAAGTTATACCTAATTTAGCTATGGCCAATAGTCGCGACCTGGCTGGGTGTTAACACTTTCTGCCTCCCACGGTAGAAAAAAAAAAAAAAGCTGCGCTGCGCTTTATTGTTCCTGCTTTAAGATTAGCCCTTTGGTCCTACGTTCTCTCCGATACGTATCCTTGGGGTCGCATATGAGGTCGGGTTGTAATAAGACCTCTTGGTGTTATAGTTATTCCCACTCTTTTCGACTTTTAGCAATAGATCAATGAGACATCCATTGTTTAATCAAATAATGATGAACGATAGGGTTGACAAGAAAACTCGAGGTGCAACCCTCTGTTTAAGCCTCTTGATGACATTCCGGTAACTTTGCGCACGAAATAAGGCCGATCTCTTTCTGACTACCTAGATACTACTCGAATGCCAATGTTGCGCCGCGAATGTTGGCTGAGACATTGCGAAACGAAAGTTAAATGGCCAAACACTATGGTAAGATTTACAACAGCTTACCATTTCCGCCTGGCTTGACATTTCTTATTATATAGAGATATGTTGTCCCTCTGTTTGAAGTGGAGGGCTTAGTGACTGCAAAGTAAATGACAGATGCGAGACACGCTATTGGCAAGACATGAGTGTATTAGGCGTCTGCCGCTATAGGCTATTAGATTTGATACGGTTCATGAAACTATTTTCGTCAATCGAGGGGCCGAACGACAAAACAATCACTGATTGTCGATTATGCCTCTACGACACCTTATGATCATGTTGAGAAGCGATATCAATTTCGGGAGGGTAAAATTACACTCGGATGTGTTTCGCCACCACCCTCAACACAGATATGAACGAAATGGAGAGCAGTCCGCGAAATTCGAATAGACTACAAGACCGAGACTTGGATCTGGCTAAATGTAGGACATGAAATGACTACCAATCGCCATCGCCTTCGACATATTATCTAGCCTGCGCTGATAAAAGATACCATATAGTCGAGAAGCCTTCACAAATGTATATCTGCCATAACTTTTTCCGCATCAAATTCAAATGCAGTTTCTCCAAAATTGCATTTAGCTTCTGCTCCTCTACCAAGGGCTATAATTAGGAATATGCGGCCACTAATGTTTTTAAAACCGACTTCTATATAAGTAATTAGTTCTATAAGTGTATATGTTTGCTATCACCAAAGAATAATGGTAATCATAGGTAAACTCACTCAATGGTGTTCCGTTCTTAGCAAAGGAAGCTGTGCCTTCGACAGTATCTATGCAACAGCTGATGATATCGCTGGTGCCGTATGTCCAGTTTCTATTTTGCGTTAAGTGGGATCCATCTCCATGGTATAATGCACCGTCATCTCCGTGCCACCCCCAGGAATTCTTATCCCAGCCCGGCATTCTATCTTCCGAATAACTGTTATGGCCAAAACCAATACCTAAACTTCATGAGTGAATGTTGTTAGCTTGATATTGTATCCAGCTAGTTGTAGACTTTACTTACTATTCCTGGCTGCCATTGATTATTTCAATTTCGAAGTAGAGTTTCTTTAAGAAAGGAACAGGATGGTCTGATAGAGCTGTCAGGAACCGCTTTCTGTTTGAAGTTGGAAGCGTATAGCGGAGATGCTGAACTGTTTCATCTTTCAAGTTCAACAGTTCAAGCCCTTTTGAGGTTCGAGCTGGATTCCAACGGGATGGCGAGAGATGCTGATTATCAGCACTTAGTTTTGTCTTGCCTCTCTCAGTGGGAGAGCAGAAAGCTGAGATGATCTGCTCAAGCACCCAATTGTGGCTATCTTTTACGTCTTTCGACGGTTCAAATTTCAAGATGAGATTAGCGAGTGGGATATTGTCAGTCTCCCAAACGAACTTAATCAGTTCTTGACTTCTAGTTAGCCCTTGCGCTCTTTCGGAAAGAAGATGTATTGCACGATCCGAGAGGAAATCTGCTTTTTCCTTTATTGCCCAAATAAGAATCGCCTCGATATTTGTGGTAGAAAGAGTTGAGCGACCATGCTCGAATATTAGTTCAACCACTTGCCTGTTTAACTGTGCCACAGCCATACCAATGATGATCTCTTCTTCTCCACTGACATCAAGTTCAATACCACGTGCATTCAGTATACATTCCACTGCTAAAGCATTTGACCCTTTAATGGCTAACATCAATGGGGTCTGAAGATTATTGTCCTTCATATTCAATGGCTCTTGAATCCTCTCCAGTAGTAGATCGACAGTATCGCCCGCATAGGAGTACGTTGCGGCGATATGTAATGGTGTTACGTTTTCTGAGTCCTTCTGAAGAGGATCAGCTCCTGCTTTCAAAAGTAAGTCGACTGAACCGCTGTTGTCGGCACACGCTAAGTGTAGCGCAGTTTCTCCGCCTTTTGCTTTTGCATTCACGTCAACACCAGGTCGTTTTAATAAGATTTCAAGGATAGCTGGATTGTCATAGGCCGCATGTAGGGTCACCCATCCCTTCTCATCTGGGAGATCTGCTGCGCCTTTCTCTAGGAGTTCTTCAACCACTTCTTTGTTTCCTTCGTAAACTGCCAGGAACAATGCAGTTTTGCCCCCGGTGTCTTGGACGTCTCTCAAATTTCCATTGCCTGAAAGCAGCATGACAATGCTCACATTATCGAACTTAGCGGCACAATGGAGAGGGGTCCAACCATTGGAGTTATTTGCAATCGTGGGATCGGCACCCCTACTCAAAAGAGACTGCGCTATTAGCGCATGTCCTCTGCTCGCTGCAAGCCAGAGCGGTGTTTGGCCTTGAGAATCAGTATTGTTTATATCCACGCCTGAGTCTGTATTTTCAAGCAGATATTCTACCACATGTAGCTTATCATTATAAGCTGCATAGAATAAAGACGTTTTCCCAAATCTGTCTGGAGATCGAACGGTTTTGGGAGCCCTCTCAGCGATAATTTGAACAATGTCAATATTTCCGTGCTCTGCGGCGTAGGAGATTGGCGTTCGATCAGTATTGTCTGTCGAATCAATCCCTGGAACTTCGAAATGGATTAAGAGCTCAATTACTTCAAGAACCCCAATGCGTGCAGCTGTATGGTACAGACAGCATCCCTCATTATCCAAGGCTTCCAAGCTACCCCTGCGCTCTCGCAACACCTTAAGAACTTCGAGATAAGCAAGCTTCGCAGCATGGTGTAAAATGTTGTCAAACTTCTCATCTTTCAAATCATCGGCTAAAGGTAGCAACATTAACATTAGCTCTTCTGTTGATGCTACGTCCATAGGAGCTTGGCCATCATGGTTCATCGCTGTCCGACTCGCACCGTGGTCGAGAAATTGGGAGACGATATCAACTAATCCTTTCCGCACTATGAAGTGCAACGGGGTATTCCCATTTAAATCTGCGACGTTTGGGTTGATTTTGCAATGACACAGAAGATACTCGATAGTGTTATGTTCGCCACTATCGGCGGCAAAGTGAAGAATAGTCTTACTTTCAGGGCCAATTATCTCTAAGTCAGTCATTTTGTACTGAAAAAGCAGTTTAACAACTTCGACATGACCATTTTTAGCGGCGATCAACAAAGGAGAAAAGCCGTCAATGTCCTGAATGTTGGGATCGGCACCGTGTTTGAGTAGCAAACTAACAATATGAGCGTGACCAGCTTTAGAAGCTGCCAAGATTGGAGTATCACCCCATCTCTCTCGTTGATTTGGGTCGACGCCTCTGCTCAGAAGCAACGCTACCACATGAATATGCCCCCCTCGAGTGGCTGATAGTAGCGGTGAAATTTTTGTTACATCAGTTGCATTCGGGTCGGCATCGTAATCCAGCAGCTCTTGGACTATTTTCAAATGCCCCCTTTCGCTTGCATAAAACAGCGGGGTTTTATCATACCAATCAACGACATTCCCTGTTGCATTGTACTTGAGGAGTAGTCTGACAATGTCCAGCTGACCATAGGTAGAGGCCATATGTAGTGGAGTGACTGCTAATCCGTAAAACAGATCCAGAGCAACATCATGCTGCGAATGCGCTTCCAAAAGGATTTTCACTACAGTGTAATGATGCCCCTTTATCGCGAGATGAATTGGATAGGCATTTTGCATACTTCGAGCACGTTGAATGAGCTGATCTTTCGGTTTCAGAGATACATGAAGGAGCTGTTTTACTATCTCTGGACAGCCACTGATAGCAGCAAGATGAAGAGGGATGCATCCTTTGGCGTCAGCGCGCAAGGTAATAGCAATGTGGCCTTGATTTTCGTCCCAGAGAAGCAGTTCCTTCACAATTTTAAAATTCTTCCTTGAGGCTGCTATATGTAATGGGGTCGAATCATTACTGCTGATCGCTTTCGCCAGTTGGTTTCCAAGAGCCTTGTCGCCACACGTTGATATACCTTTAAAAGCATTTAGAAGAGTATTGATGATGTCAATGCGACTGGATTCCGCAGCGAAATGTAACGCGGTGTAGCCTTTCTGATCTGTAGCCAGCATGTTAAATAGCTGAGAACTCTTCTGTTTCTCGAAAAGCGCGCGGACAGAGCCAATTTGCTGCCACTTGATTGCTGTGTGTAGTGGTGTCAATCCAGATTTATCTTTTCTGTTTGAATCCACGCCCTTGCTTAGAAGATGATTAATGATTTTGACATGGCCGAACTGGCAAGCAATATGTAATGGACTTTGTCCAGTGACTCTGCTTTCTAATTCCGCATTCACTCCGTGATTAAGAAGATTTTCCACTACCCCAAGATATCCACCTTCGCAAGCACAGTGTATTGCGGCGAATTCACCTTCATTTTTTTCAATATTACTTGCTGCTATGTCATAGCACAGTGGTAGCATACTTTCATGCCCAAACGCCGCTGCGATATGTAATGCGTTTGGAGTTGTAGCTTTCGACTTCACGAGAAGACGAGCGAGGCTCTCTTCGCCTCTCCTGATCGAATTCTCAAGACTTATTGTCAACACCTTTGGATCATGTGATGATTCTAGCAAGATTTGTACTAAATCCTGGCATCCGACATCAACCGAGACACACAGAGGATGATCTGATGCAGGTTGTATGCGCTGAGTTTGACATTTGACATATTGTTGAGCCCATGCTTGGATAAGACTGTCGTTGCTGAAGAGCGGGACAAAGTCCCCCGGCGTAAATGGTTTGGTATTTGAGTCGAGGTCTAGATCAATTTTGCCTTTCCTGTAATGTTCTGGCCAGCATCGAATCGCATATAGCAAAAAGTCGCCTCCGAAGTCGCTGCTTGATGATCGGATCGAGCCATCATCAACAAATAGCGAGATATATTTGAGACATATATATGCGACAGCTGAGTGACTTTGATATCCAAGCGGACACATTTTGGACTCGTTTGGAAGTTTTTTCTCCAGAATGAAGTGCCGGAAAAGGTCGTCTATATGAACGGCTTGATCACTTTCTATTCGAATCAGGTTACCCAAAGCGTTGTGCAGATCCCAACCAAGATCTATAGGGATAGAATCTCCCAGTCCATCTAGGTCTTCTCTGTTTTGATCAAAGATAGCGACGATAGCCAATTCAGATAGTCTTAGAGGCCGAAATGAATGCGCAAGCCAAAAAATGACATTTTGTACCATTTGACGACTTCGATCCGGGATATCGTTGAGCAGTTCATGGTACATCTCGAAGAGATTAATGGGTAAGTCATCTGCTGATTTTTTAATTGATAGTTTCGTACTCGGGTTCGAACGGTTGACCAAAAGCTCCAGCCAGACTTGAAACAACTTAATTATCGATGACTCTGAGTAAGCGGCTATATGCGTACTGTCCTGGTATTTCTGACAAAGTAGTTCCTTTATCTCGACAGCAACGGTAGATAGCTTAGGGCGGTTGAGTATTAGTGTTCTTATCGCATAATCGATAGTGTTCTCAAACACTTGAAGCGATGGTTCGATGGTTATAGCATTATGCTTATGTAGAGAGCGATCTTGGTCTTTGTGAGTAGATCTAGTTGAGGCTAGAAACTTGAAATTTGTTGCTTCCTGTCTGGCTATAGTAGTAAGATCATCCAGAATCAGGCTTGAATCTTGCAGCTGATCTAAATCTTGAATCAGGCAGACTGTATATCCTTGATCAGGGCACCCAATCAATGAAGAGAAGAATACGCGAAGCCAGTTAAGTCTCCAAGTTGTTTCCTTGAGGTACAGTTCATAAATATTACAAACGTTCTCAAAAAGATAAGGCCTCAAACATAGAATCTGGTGGCACAGAGAAGCGAGCAATTGCGTAGGACTATAATGATGGTTACCAGCTGCAAAACAACTGAAGCTTATTACACTCCTGCTTTTGGATGCTTCAATATGAGACAAAATCTCGACGGTATCACTTTCGAGTTGTCCCATTATATACAACTCCCTATTAGAGTCTTTTAGCCAGGATCTATAGGATTCATGGCTTTCAAGTTGTGCCAAAATTCCAGACTTAAAGCAAAGTGGTCCTTTGGTCTTTAATTTTTGGTCGGCGAAACCATAATGAAAGAAGGTTTCGGAGAAAGAGGACAGACACTGAATATATGGAATACCAGGGCCTACATTAAGTAGTATTAGCAATCGAAATAGTGTAAAATATCAAGCGCTAGAGAATTTCGCGAGCAAATTGAAAAATATAGTTTCTTATCCGGATATTGGAAACAAAAACCCACCTCTCGACTGACGAAGTTCCTCATATATCTTAATAAAAGCTATATCTCTATCTGTAGAGAATTTTACAACGTCGTTATGAGTCTTATCACGCTCAATATATAGCTCTTTAGGAACTCCCATTGTAACTGAATATGAGTCTAGGCCCTAATAGAGCAAAGTTAGATAGTACATTCAGATTACACCGGTTGAAAACTGACCTGCCGCATCAGAAAACCAGTAGCTGCTCCCGCAGCAGTACCGAAAGATGTGTAAAATATGTTAATTGTTTTGTAAACCTGTTTTATAGGCTCATAATTCTTGCCAATTGTTTCCAAAATTCGTGACATTTTGGAAATCCACGTAAGGTTATATGAGTAATCTTCTCTAGTGATAAGCAGGAGCCAGTTGGCGATGTTCTCCCATGATTTGTTTAGAGTTCGATGCGGTGTAGCAAAATATATCAAGAGAGACGTTCTTGCAGCAATACTATGATATTTTACAACAGTAAAAGCAATTGAGAGAGCCTATCGGCGAACCCGATACAGGTGATTAGCATATCATTTACTTTCGTTGGCATGCTGGTATGAGCAGACCAGATATGAAAAGTGATGAAAATTTTCAAATAGGCAATAGGTCACTTACTTTTTTAAGAATAATACCACCGAAGTCATGAGCAACAAATACAATATTGCCAGACTATATCACGGTCGCATTAGTGGCTTAAATAATGCTCGGAAAGATTAGGGTTTCGTACCATTTTCGACAGACTTTCTAGCTGATCCAAGAGAGCAATTGCCATCGATTCAATATTTTTCAGTGATATATTCTCCAGAAGGCGCTTGCGCGGATACGAGAATATCATGACATGAGCGCATATAGCGTGGGTCGGAAGAAAATCGGTAAGCCATGATACTTCCTCACTACCTGACTTGGAAGACCAAAGCCGTCCAGAGCCGTTTACATGTCCCAGACCAGGGATCGCCAAAATACTATTTGATATTAGCTCATGAATCATTAGTTATCGCTGCGCTTACTTGTAAATAGGAGCGTTTGCCTCCTTCAAATCTTGGCTTATGTCGCCCCTAAAGATAAACGAGATGGCACAATCAGAGCCAGACATTGTCGAGAGTATGATATTATGGTTGTAGAAGCGGATATTTTCTGTATCTAATTCAACAACAAAGAAATTCGAGCGCTGTGGTTTCCCTATAGAGTCACGTATAACCGGTACGCATTAAAGAAGACTTCAGTTCATATTTTGGCTAGGATGAGCCAAGCCACATGCAATAATCAGCATTACCCCGCTCCAAATATATTATAACAGATGGCGAAAATCTCATTATTATCCAAAATGAGTAAAAAAAAGTGATGTAACCGCTTGACTCCAGGTGTGCCAGCTCCCATCCCATCAACCAATGGGATAGACTTTCGGTGATGCTGTGCAGGATGCGATGCTACCCAGCATTGATGTTGCCCAATATTACGTTCAAGGCAATTACAAATCAGACTCAAATATGTCATGGGTACTTCTTGTTTATAGTAGTTGCTATTGGACAAGGAACTGATCTTATTGTGTTGATAAGAAATAAAAAGGGCCCTAAATCGAAATATTTGAGCTATTATTCGTGATATTCATTCTCTACAAACACTTTTATTACAAAATAACATTACACATCATGGCAAATAGTGTTAGGACGATCAAAACCCTTTCTCTTGAGCACTATATACCAGACGGTGGCCAAGTACGAAGCGATATTCTACCAAACCTTGGAACAATTACTAGGTCCGATTTTTCAGTGGAATTTGAGCTTGTATACGAAGTACACGGCAACTACAATAAAAATGACAGAGACAATGCAAGCTTGTTAGTAATAAAAATTATTCCTAAGCCTGACAATCTTAAACGTCAATTCGTTTGGCTCAAAATCACTTTGACCCTTCTTCCTGAAGGAGGAATACAGCAAGGAGAGGAGGATGAGGAGACTATGCCTCTCCTTAAATCTCTAGAGCCTGCTTCATCTGGAGAACAATTTGCCGATGTATTCACTACCAATGAAACGCGAGAACATGGGTTAAAAGGCAGTATACAAGCCCAAGTATGGGGGGTCTCTCCGGGTATAGAGAGTTCAAGTTCATCAACGTCCGAGTACAAAAAACACCATTTGCTTAGAGTGAAGTCGGGCACGTGTCGCACGGTACGCTCAATGTCTCGAAAACTAGTTAATGGTGCATGGTGGGTAGTTCGCGCAGCAAACAAAAATGATGGAATAGGCGATAGTTTCACCGTCGCCTTGCTTGTTGCGCGTCCTCGGGGTTCGAGATTCCGCCTTGAAGCCAATATAGACGGAGAAATTGGACTTTTCTCAGAAACACTAAAAAACTTTTTACCCTCCGGTTTGCGAAGCAAGAAGGATCCTGTTCTTCTAGATATATTTGGGGCTTCTAACAGGAGCTCCGATCAGAAAGCACCGCCTGGCATCTCTCCAGACCATCTACATGCGGCCTCAACAGAAGGCAAAATGAAAGAAATAGCGGAAGTCGGGTTGCATCTACCAGAACAAGGTCGGCTGGTGAGGTTCGAATCTGGTATGATCTGCATTCACCTACTATCCTTAGGTTTTCACGAAGAATGATTAACCACAGTCCCTTATTCTAGGATATGTTGCTACCAGATCGGACCTAGAGAACTTAAAACGCGCAGCCGACGATGACAGCGCGGAAGCCACAAGTAACGCGCCAGCTGCAAACACAAAGGCCAACGATAACTATTCGGTGAATGCATCACTGTCGCCAAGCCCGTATCTTCTCTCGACTGCATCTCCGACCATTGTCGCCACAAACAGTGGGTTGCTAGTGGGGGAGTACATCCTCAATCCAGAAATAACACAGCCAGCCCCCAACCATGAGGAGGATGGTCCACTAGCCCAGAATCAGCTGCCCCACACTAACCCCTCACAAGTGATGGCCCGAGTTGTCAGGCTTCGCGAGATTGCTGCCTTGTATAATCGACTTGCAGATTTACACAGAGAAGAGGCCGAAGATTGCCTGTTGGCGTGTGAGTGGGACCATGCAAGAGGGAGTTAGTATAGAGCTGCAAGGCTGGGAAGCAACATTGTAATAAACGAAGAGAAAATTCACTCAGGTATTCGCCCAATGTGATGTAACCTTCATTTTCCGCATTTCATCCATTCGCTAAGGCCCAAGAAAGCCGTCCATTGTTTCGGCTATAAAATGCCCGACGTGACCAAGTGCCAGCCGGCGAATCCGCACAAAATTATACACAACACTGAATATTCTGTTCCCTCTTCCTTCTCCAAGTCACAAGTATTGTGCATCTGTATTCTGAATACTCCTTTTGGTTTTTATGTAAATTTTTGAAGTTTTGTGGGGAACCTTTGCCACAAACATTAGTCTCGCGAAGATGTCAGCAGAACCACAGACACAAAACAGGAATCTATATGGAAAATACGGACAGAAAACAGATGGGCTGGAAGTGCCCAAGTCGCAAAACCCACCGACTATTACCGAGAACGCTGTATCGAAACTTCTTCGGTTGATCAAGGAAGAAAACTGGGAGTCTGCTACATCCAAACATTCAGAGATAAAGGAGCACATAAACAACAACGAAGATGATTTCGGCATGTATGGTGATAGGCTTCTATTACAGCTCATAAAAGAAGTAGACCCCGATCCCACTGAATGGGAAGACAGCATCTGGTTGAATTGGAAAGGACGGTCGTTTCTCCATTGGATGTTAACAGACAAACGCTTAAAACGCCAATTTGACAATCCGCCAGAAGATGGTGAGCATGGGGAGGATGAACTCTCAGGAAGACTGCCTATCCACCTGGCGCTTGACAAAAATAATTACAGTTTCCTGACTTGTTTCCTCGGACTCTACCATGAAGCCAAATTTGGCGCAGATTCTCCGCGAATCGGATTGCTGGAGCAGTTGGACCGAGCTCTGGAAGCGAAAGAACGCCACGGCGACAACGGTGTGCATTATGCAATGAAACGGCGTCTCCCATTCGTTCCTTTCATGGTCGCAGCTTGTTCAGCTAGAGCGCTTCAAGATACAGATAGCGAAGGCCAAACCCCGTTGCACCGTGCGTTTCGAATGAGATCATCATCATCATCATCATCATCCGTGGCCATCGCTGTTCCACCAAAGCCCAACATCACATATAAGAAACCAGAGAAAGAAAACAAAACATATAATCCTATTTGGGATAACATTTTCGATCCCCGTCGTGTCTTGCAGGAAATCAAACAAAGGAAGGATGCCAAAGAGATTCTCCCGTCAATCTTAACCACAATTAACAGAAGCGGAAACTCGCCATACCAAGAGAATTTAGACAAATACGATGACTTGAAGTTAAGCGAGAAGCAGGCTGCGAATATTAATCTCAAATCAGAAATGAAATACCTCATTTTCCAAAACGTCAAAGGAATACCAAACGTTAGCAAAGCTTTGTATGGTAGCTCTGGCAATGGTGGGTCAAACACGTTATTAGTTATACAAGTTATTTATTTAAGCCAAATTAACGACTATCTAGTCAAGGAGTTATGTTTAGATATGTCTGATTTCAACCAGACGTCTCATAATTTCGAGAAGTTTATCGAAAAGCTCACTACTCTTGATGGCAATGGAGACGAAGGCATAGGCATGGATATGGTTGAGGATGAAACCGCTCTGAAGTTTGAGGACACTCTCTTCTTCGTTCATTTACCGGATTTAAACTATGTTAAACAACCTTTACCCCATCAAGTCTTGCAGAAACTGTTCTTCTGGCTTCGAGATAAGAAAGGCGTCCAAATGATCAAAAGGCTCAACGTACCAGATTGCACCACAAATCCGATGAATCCTGCTTTCTTTAGGTTAACGGTTCTGAATCACTTCATGATCGAGGAACTAGATTGGCGCATACTGGACATGAACCTTGACATACTGACTCAAGAAATTGCTGGGCCGAGCTTTCAGAGCGGCAACGCAAAAGACTCGTCAGAAACTGTCAACACAAGGGACCATCTGAAGAAGCTGACGCTCTACTCTAGTGGGAACTGGGGTGTTCTCTATCACTGGGTCAGTAGAGATGGCTTGGCAACATTACCAGAAGTAAGCACTCGGAGCTATCAGCCCCTATATATTATAGCTCTTCGTTGACTCTTATCATGTATCAAACTAGCTGACAAATGTTCAAATCGAAATTGTCACTTTGGACCCTGCAGATGTCAGTGCCCTATTGATCTTCTAACCGACAGAGTTGAAGTATCCATCTAACCAAATATTAGGGGTCACACGATCAAAGTACTCGTGCCTCTTATCTCAAAATGGCCAAAGCATATAAGGATCGTCTAGAATCTTCGCATTCGAAGAGGAAAGAAGACTATGAAATGAATCGAGAACATTACCGAGCCAAAGGCCTTAACTTTGGTTACGATTTGAAGGTAAAGATCGAGGCTAAGTGGTACTATCCACCGCCTCCACATGAGCCCGAAGAGCCTACAGCTCAGATTCCAAAGTTGGTTGAATCCCGTCAAATCTTCATAAGCATTCACTTATATATCTGCATAGGCATCAATTTACTGGACAATTAGGTCCCTGCCAAAAGTTCCTTGATGATCTAACGCGGGTAGCCTTAGATGAAACGAAGAAAGGCAGTATAGATGAAGAAAGCAAAGATGATATCTCCAGCAATAAAGAGTTGACACATGAGACAATCGAAGACAGCCTACACCACGTACGGCGATTTCAGCAATACACGCTGAGAAAAAATCCTAAATGCAGCGACAATAGAATCAAGGTTGCTGTTATTGATAATGGAGCTGATAGAATCAGGTCAACTATTGGAGAGATGATTGCTAAAGGAGTCTCATATGTCACGGCTGATCTAGCTGATCAATATGTCACAGCTAATCTAACTGATCAATCTGGATCAGATCGGATCCTTCCTTGGTGGATGGTCTCAGATGCTCATGGTACACAAATGGCTTCATTGATCGGTCAGACAAACCCTTACTGTCGCCTTTACATAGCTCGTGTTGGTAAAGGACGAAACGATATAGACCCCAAAAATGCAGCGAAGGTAAGATAAGGGTCGCGCTTTTTTTCCCCAATATCATCTATAAAGTTCGCTTAAGCTACTAATAACTGATCTACTGGTGTTTAACCATAGGCTATCCAGTGGGCTCTTGACCAAAACGTGGATATTATATCTATGAGTTGGACTACCAAAAAGGATGATTCAAAATTGAGGGAAGCCATTTTTGATGCTTCAAATCCGAAGTCTAACAAACGACCTACCTTAATGTTTTGTTCTACAGCTGATGAAGGCATATACTCGGGAGCTATCTATCCTGCTGATTACGAAACCAATGTTGTGAAAGTAAGTGCAACAGACAGATGGGGCCGGCCTTCTGCGAAGTCTCAAAGTGCAAAGCCAGTCGACATACAAATTCCAGGCGAAAATATTGAGGCTGTAGGGCCAGCATATATCGGTGCTGTACTCCCTACTGTATCCGGATCTTCTGTCGCTACGGCACTGGCAGCCGGCATTGCGTCTCTTGCGCTTCTTCTTCTACGAACTTACAATCATCTAGATGAGAGAGAGGTGAAGAAAATTTATTCAAGAGAAGGCATATTAAAAGTTTTTAATAAAATGGAAGCAGATAAAGCGGGAATTCAGCTGCATAAACTTTTCCCCCGCGAAATAACAAACGAAACGAAAGAACAGCTAGCAAAGGATTGGAATGTTTCAAATTTTAATTTTATATAAATATATATCCGTTTTTTTTTTAGTGCAACCGACAAAAAGCTCTTATATCTTAAGAACCCCCCCAGTAAACATAATAGGATTGCTGGTCGCCAAATGCTATGTTTCCTTGCGCGATCAGGTCAATTTTTCCCATGCTGCGGATGGAATAGGAGAGCTTCTAAGTTCTAATGAGCCTCTCATTCTCTCATAGTGATATTGAAGTTCAATTTGGTCATATCTCGTAGTAATGAACATAGCCCTGAATAATGGTCTTCAGTGCTCTTATACAGACAGACTGGGACTGATTTCCCCAAAGACGAAAACGCCCTGAGCTATTGCTTAAAGCGTGAGAACTTTCGACGCCACCTTTTGAGGAGTAAGAAAGCTTAAGCAACAAACGAATTGACTCCGCTTCCGGTGTGTAGATGCTTTGGCGCTTACTGCTGAATATGAAAAGTTAGTTTTCCCAACCCCTGGCACGTTAAAAAGATGAGAAGTTGGGTAATACTTATTTTGCTACATCTACAAAAGAGGCAAAAAAGAAGACCGAATGCGTGAACTGGGAATCGAACCCAGGGCTCCCCGACGTTGCGGATGGCAACGGAGAATTTTACCACTAAACCATTCACGCTAATCCATTTGATGTCTTTGTGTCCATCTATTTGCTTCTATATTGCTCAGCTATGCGCAGGTCCAATCCTCTTGCACCAATCCCGGCCATGCGTAACCTGATACTCGCAAAGGCTCGTCTCCATCACGATGCTAATCAGCCCCGCGATGCATATTCCCCCGCTATCACTCACCGTTGTGGCGCTGAGACTAAACTCTCGTTCTTCTGCGGGTACCTTCTCCATAATTTCAGCAAAACAGTTCACGTAGACGGCGCCGCCGAGGAGGCCTTCCCAGAAGATGATGATGAACACGATGTAGACGGAGGGGATGAAGAAGAACATGGCATGCAGTGTCAGCAGAATGAGGTTGCCCACTTGAAGCAGTGATGGGATGTATAAGTGGTGGATACGGACAAAAGCCGTAGAGGATCGCGAGATGAAGACGCCAAGCTGGTATAGAAATCCATAAAACGGATAAAACTCGCGGTACTCCTTGAACGGCGACGATTCGAGTGGGAACAGCAGCGTTGGAGATACGCCCTGGTTGATGGTGTACTCAGCGACATATACCATACACAGAGGAGCCATGTACGGAATCACCAGCGATTTAGCTTTTCGCAAATTATTCCTCAACGAGTTTCCATCGCCCTTGTTCATCGCATAGGCAGTGTTCGCTGAAAGAACAGAGGGCTCTGGCGCAAGCAGGGCAGAAGTACTGGCTGCCAATTCCTGCTCCGTAGATTCTCCATCAACTTCGTCTTCGTCCCTCCCTGGAACAACATCGTATTCTTTTTGCGCACTGCCTTGCCGTAGCGGTTCTAGCGGGAGAACGAAGAAGAAGCTGATGAACATGATGGCAGGGAGACACGCCGAGAAGAGCAGGCTCTGCTGGACAGTGAATCCCCACCAATCTGTCAACAGCACGTAAAGCCCAGCGCCGACCAAGCCTGCCGCGCCCGTGCCAGATCCCCATCCAGCCAAGCTCACATGTCCATAATAATGAGATAATCCCAAGAAACTGAGCTCCCCTCCGCCGCTACTCAGGCTGGCCAGGACAACGCCCACCATCTTAACAGGCACCGACTTTGACGGAGGCGTAAGCGCAATCATCAGCATGCCGCCAGCGGACAGCGCGATGAAGACGACTACTCGTATCGGATATGGCACGCGATGAATGAAGTAGGGAGCGATGAGCTTTGTGAAGAACGAGGGGACAACATCGGCGAGGAGGACGACGCCTTTTGGCAGGGAGCCGACGAGATCTTGGGCGGCGGAGAGGATGATGACATAGAGCACATTGTTGATTAGGCCTATCGTAAAACAAATTGTTAGCTCTGTTGCATCTCGCACTGAATATGCACGCAAGAACTCAGAATCCAGTGTTCGTACCAAGTAGCCAGAAAGCAACGACGACTCTCGTGCTGGGATGCTTCACCAAGCTCGTAAACCGAGAGCCGTAAATTGCCCACGATGATGACGGAGATCCCGGCATGGGAAGAAGCCCCGAAGCAGACGGGGACCGACTAGACATCTTAAGAAGCCAAGCACCAGGGGTGAGTCATTATAAAGAGAAGAGCATCATTTGGTTGATGAGCTCTAAATAGAATAAGCTTGAGGAGAGGATGCTGTAGAGTAGCGGCTAAGCAGGTCACGCTACAACATGCCTGAGCTCGCGGCTAGCGATAAGGAGGCCGATAAGGAGTGACAGACTATGACGCACTAATAGCAGCTGGCACTTATACGCTCACTACTAACACCACGATCTTGGGACAAAAAAGAAGTAGATATAATTTATAATCATTCATTCATCTTTCTTTTTCACATATTATCAATTCATCTCTCCGAATGCCCCTGCGCCTCGCGACTCGCCTCCGTCACACTCTCCGGCGCAACCCACCCCTCTGCAGAAATACTATCGGGCACGCTCTCAGGTGTATAATACTCACTGCCCTTGAATTTCGATCCTCCAGGTCCCGGCGGATTGCTTCCAACATTTGCCTTAGACGCAATCTTTCCCTGAGACGCAATATCGTTGGCGTTGCCGAGGCCTCCAGTCTCGGGCACTCGGGCGTCTACAACGTCGTTGTCGTTTTGGCCGCCTTGCTGACGGTATGATTCTGCAATTTTATCCTCGGGTCCTCCTTTACCTTCGTAGAGATGGCCCCTAGCTTGTCTGTTGCATCCATGTGTGTAAGTACATAACCGCAATACATAACACAACGCATTTGAGCCGACTCACCTGCCGCGGTCATCGAGGTCTCCTCCCTCACTTGGAGGAATACGCTTGTCGTAGCCTCTGTTTGTGCTCAATTCATCTCCGTAGGTGACTTTAGCAGAGTCGAATTTCTTTTCTGCATAAGAGTTGACACCGGCGTCGTCCAAGCCTTGGGGACGGGCATTGCCAGTTTTGGATTGATAGGTGTTGAGGTCGGCCTCGGCGCGACGTGAAAGTTCCTCGTAGTTGGGCATTTTGAAAAATATCACTGTATGATCTGACTGAGTTTTTCGGAAAAAAATATTTTTACTACAATTAGGTTCAAGGTATAATGGCTATTAAGCCGTGGGATTAACAATATTTATATTTGGCAGAGACTCGGCGATGTCATCTGTATGACTTCAGAAGACCATTGTATGATTTCATGATACCCACTACGGAGGCGAAATGTGGACCACGATAGTTTCTGACCGCCTGTAGCTGTCAAAAAAGTTGCTTGAACCATACAATGTCAATGTGAATTTATTGATAGTCGTATTTATGATATGAATGGCTTGAGAAGGTTGACGCCAGAGATGATCATATTGATCATATTGCATGATCGTCAACTTACACTGGGACCTCATCCTACAACTTGCAACTTTACTTCTGGCAACTATTCAATCAACACGCTCGGTTCTGTTGTCTTTTGCTTCCTAGCTAATTTAGTATTTATCTCTTTAGAGATCAATTTTCATATCATTGTAGTAAAAGTTAGGTAGTATTATCAACTCTTGTGATATCATATACATCCGGTAAATTCTCGGCTCAAACCGCCAAGAATGTCGCGATCGCAAAAACGTCCCATAATCTTTTTGCGCCGGTATCCAGAAAAAAATTATTAATCTACGAATTCCGATTCGATCAGCCACAGAGCTTTCTTTCAACGTCCCAATTAGCTATCTAACCACCTAGCTCAAGCACAGTAACATCACCATTACAAAAAAGCTGTAATAATAGAACTCAACCGAGCATCAAGACCATGGCAGACAACGCCGAATCGGCCTGTCCGGTCGACCACAAAACCCGCGATGCCTGGCTCCAAGCCGCCCGCGCCGCCGAAGCCTCCAAGCAGAGCCAGAACCCAAGCCAACCGGCAACATGCCCAGTCGATCACTCCTCCAAAGCAACTCCTTCATCATCATGGACCCAGAAAATCTCCTCCCTCATCTGGTCCGCTCCCTCCTCTGAGACGCCAACTCTCCCCGCCAACCACCCCACGATATCCTCACTCGCACACCCCGGCCTCGACCAGGCCCGCGTAACCTCCTCCATCCCTCGATCCTTCTCAGCAGACGCAGACGATTGCCCCATCGACCACGGCGCCTCTGCGAACCCCTCCAATGCGGAGATTGAGTCTGGCCGGGACGCTTCGGGCAACTGGGTCTACCCCTCCGAAAAGATGTTCTTCGACGCTATGAAGCGCAAAGGCTATGACGCTCGCGAGGTGGACATGAAGACGGTTGTGCCTATCCACAATGCCGTTAATGAACGGGCGTGGGAGAAGATTAAGGAGTGGGAGGCTCCCTATCTGATTGATTCAAAGTGCGTAATCTTCTCTCTCTATTCATACTTTATTTCCTAATCCTCTATAATGTCTATACTATCTTTGGATATATGTCTAACCAGCTGTTTAAACAGATGCGGCGGCCCCAAACTCACCTCCTTCGCCAACAAAAGCGAACGCATGACCCCAACCGCCCGCATAAACACCATCCTCGGCTACACCGCGCCCTTTGACCGTCACGACTGGGTCATTGACCGCTGCGGCACCCGCGTCGACTACGTGATTGATTTCTACGCTGGTCGACCTGGCGGTACTGCTGGAGGGCCGAGTTTCTATCTCGATGTGCGGCCGAAGCTAAATACGTGGGAGGGTGTGAAGATGCGGGCTTTGAGATGGACTGGGCTTGCATGAGAGAGAAAGGGAGACCAGGAGAGAATGAGGTGATGTGTTCTCCTCTCGTATGATTCATGTTTAAGATGTATAAAATGGGGCGTTTTGGAACTGGGTTATAAAAAGCATGCTGCATTAGACAGATATAAACCGAGCTGGCAAGGCTCTTTGTATAATACAATCTCCCTGTACAATTATGATCATAAGAGCTTTGCTCATACGAGTAGTTGCGTCTTATCATTCCATCGTTATGGTCCTATTTTCGTTCAACTTGTATACTACGGTATCAGCCACATCTGGCGAACAGCAAGCGAAAAGTTCTTTTCAGCTTATCCATCGTTGTAAGTTTCATGGAAGAAAGAAATCATTTAGGCATTCTTCGCGCGCGCACGCCGAATTTGCAGCCGCACAGGAGCTTTTGTCTCCAAAGACTGAGTATCGACATCCCATCCTTGCTCTGCCAACTTCGCCCAGAGGCTGGGACTGTTGAACTTTGGCACAAAGTCACTATCCCTGTCCCTGCCCGCGATGCTAAACTTCCTGCCATTGCCCTCGACGCCGGCGTCGCAGAACATTTGGTCCAGTTTCTGCGTGTATGCGCCATTGTCGCCCATCAGCCACGCCACTTCCATGGCGGCAAACCAGGCTCGGATGGCGTCGATAGGCTGAGCTCCGATCCAGAGAAGTAACTTGATGGGGGTGATGCGACCAGGGACGCGAGAACAGATGAACCGGGTATGATTGATGCCATCGACAATGATGAGTTTGTCGTGTGGATCGGAGCAGCTCATAGCGTGGCTATAGCTCTCAGCAAATTCGACTCGGACTACTTTCTTTCCACGAATATTGCGCATTATGGGATTCCAGAAGATGATATTTTCTCTTTCGGCCACTTGTTCGGGGGATAAGACCTTGCCGCTTTTGAGGTATTCTTCAAACACGATTGTAGCTCGTTGGCGGCTCAGTGTTGCCATACAGACACTGCGGACGCCAAGATAGTTCGTTACGAGATGGGCAAAGACGAGAAGAACCATCAGAATAACAACACTGGAGTGATCCTCAATCATCTTGACGACCAGCGTTCCCACAAGAAGACCGATCAATCCCACGGCTGTCTCTTGGCTAGCTTCCTTTGCGTTGAGCTCTGCCAGGTTATCATGTTTTGCAAAGTGAACGCTCAGCGCCGCCTTGCTGGCACCAGCAGCAACACCGCATAAGGCCCTAAGCGCTTGACCTGTACTGAGCGCAATGACTTTGCCCCACGAGCCCAGATACGGACTGTATAACTCCAAGAAGAAGGCGCTGTCGTTGAAAACATCGGCCAGAAAACGGTATCGCTTGGCATCTGGCTCGATGCGAAGTCCAAAGCGGTGGGCAAAGACGATGGTGGCAATGCGAGACATGGCATCCTTCATGATTGTGAGGAGAAGGGCAAACGTAGCGGAAGTTGAAGCATCGCCAACACCCAGGCCTTGAAGCAGAGCGCGGTTGGCAAGGAGCGAGCTGATGGTGGAAAAGAAGGCCTGGAGAGAATCAAACATTTGATATGCGAGGTAGTCCTTTGAGACGGAGTGCGGGAATCCGATGGGAAGGAACGAGTCCATGATTGCCTTGCGCCAGTCTCGAAAAGAGCGAGAGAACAGGCTGTTGGACGTTTTCTTGAGCTGAATCTGGATCGAGGATTAGAATATGATGTGCTTATCGGACACAAATGGTGAAAGAGGGAGGAAAGCGAGATGGAAGAGCTCACAGGCAAGATGTGGCCGTCGTGGGCATGAAGCCATTGCTGCTGCGGGTGGCCCGATTTGTCCAGCTCTACAATCTCGACATCATTGCCCCAGGCCAGCAGATCCGTGATCTTCTCCATCGGATCGTCCTCGTCTGGTATCATGGTTGTCTTCATTCACCTGAAGCTTATAGGTGTAGCAGTAAGCTTGAAATGGATGCAGGGCTTATGGATTTAAGAAGAGAAATGCGCGCTGGAACGTTGTCTAGGAAATTGAAGAGCGCTCAAGATGAAGGACGAGAGAAAAGAAAGACTCAGTGTAGGTGAGAGGACAAAGAGAGTGAATTGTGAAGCGTGTGCCAGGCTTGGCGTGAATGGTGTAGAAGGAAAGCTGTCAGTTGCAGGGGTGAGGCTGCGCGCATGGCAGGTGAAGTAAAAGTGGCAGAAAACATAAAGTGCCAGCAGCTGTCTGAGCCACACAACGGCCAATCAGCAGATTCTTAACATGATGATTATTCAAAATTAATTATTTTCCGTCTCTAATGCATCTATAGATGTGTATCAACTTTTTGTTCGCCAGAGATATTTGCGCAGCTCATTACGTCCCATCAAAAACGCCATACTTCTATTGCCCGCCCCTCTATCGCTTAACAGGCGTGCCATCCTCAGCAATCAAAAACTCCTCCGTCTTCTGCGGGCCCTCTCCAACGCCAGTCATAATCACTCTGCTGACGCCCTCCTTGATTGTGCTTGCAATGCCCTCGTCCAACTTGACGGTGGGGTTTGCGGCGCTTCCCTCCTTCCAGCCTTCTGTGGAGGCAACGAGCGGCGCAAAAGCACCCAGCACTGTGGCCGCATCCTCCTCCAGATAGTAGATGACGGCATTTGGGCCAGCATCAAAAGTATAGGCAGCGACGGTCTTGCCCGCCTGAGCGTTGATGGCCTCGACGGCGCGAATGGCGGCCCGGGAGACGTCGTTCATGTAGAAGATTGGGGGGTAGGTATCGGCGCAGGTGGAGTGGAACGAGTTGGAGTCGCGCATGGTAACTTCGGCGAACTTGGGGAAATCGCGGTTCTTGATGGCGTCCTCCATGAGGGCCATGTTGGCGGGCACGACGGTTTCTATTCTCGACTTGAAGAGGCCAGAGGTGGCGACGGTTTGCTGCATGCCAGAGGTGGAGGAGACGCCCTTCTTGGCGGCGCTGACGACCAGAATCAGGGCTCGCATGGAGGGCCAGTGCGATGCGGGGGCGACGAGATCAGCCATGGAGTCGCTGCCGTCCTTGTTGTCGCCCATTCTCCAGGCGACGTAGCCACCGAACAGACTGCGGCAGGCAGAGCCAGAGCCCTGGCGAGCAATGATGGACAGCTCTGCGGGCGAGTCGGGGAGCTCGTAGAGGTTGGCAATGGCCTGGACGAGTGCGGCGAAGCCAGCAGCAGACGAGGCCAGACCAGCGGCTGTGGGAAAGTTGTTCTCGGAGACAATCTTCAGGGGGAAGGTCGACAGCTTGGGCAGAGAGGCATCGGCAGCCTCGAGAGCGGCTCGGCGGGTGCGCAGCTCGCGGAAGCAGGCCTGGGTTCGCGCGCCGGAAATATCAGAGGGCTCGCCATTGAGGAGGAGGCTGTCGTCGCCCGAGTAGGTAGAGGAGCAGGAGGCGGTGGTGAGGGTGCGAAGGTCGTTTTGCGAGAGCGTCACGGAGAGGGAGCTGTTGGTGGGGAGGTTGAGCTTGGCATCGCGCTTGCCCCAGTATCTGGCGAGATTGATGTTAGCGGTTTATTCTTCTCTAAATTTCCTATTCCTGGCAACATCTCTTGAGTATTAATGCCGTGGACGTACTTGACAACGGCAATGTTGACGGGAGCGGTGGTGCTCGCGCGGTAGACCTTTGTCTCTGACATGGCGAAGGCTGATGCTGTGAAAATGCGACAACAAGTGGTCAAATCGGTGGCTGCTTGGATCTGTCTCGTTTCTCGCGCAACCGGTATTCCAACAATTGCTGCAAGAGAGAACAATGGGACGAGATGCTCGGAGACGATTAGGAGAAGTTGGCGAGAATGGATGGTGTTGGGCGCAAAAGCGACTAGCACGGCCAATTGATCACTTTCACACCGCCCAGCTCAGGCACCGCCGTCCACATGTTATCTGATTAGGCGCTAAATTATAGTGCCCTGCTCTGTATTTGCGCCGCTAATTGCTCGATTCATCTCCTTTCTTGATCCTTTGAAGCCAAACCATTGGTGGCGGCCTTGAAGTGATTTTCGTTTTCGGCTCTGGCGCGGGGCCTGCTGCAACCCCCACCACGCAAGAGGCCGCTAATTTTACAGGGTCCAAGATTGGGGGAATACGAGTACGAGCCGCTGAGAAGATTGAGATGCTGTCAATTCAACATCAACTTTCTCCTTTAAATGAACATCTATCTTGTGTTACAGCTTCTGGATAGATGGTCAGATATTGTTTTCATTTTACAACTCGAGATTTGATCAAGCATAATTCTCAACTTCAGCCCGTGTCGAACCGTGCTGAGATACGACTTGCGTCACGCTCAGCAGATACATGTATCTACTATAGATACGACTTATGGCGCTGTAAAAAAATATTGCCTTGATGGGGGCCAATTAACCTAGAGATACTCAACTAGATGGCTCTTGGGATTGGTCTCGAATCATGATTACTCCTCATCGCATTGGAAGCGTAGATGAAGCACCGTCATCCACCCCTAGAGGTCGTATGCCAGACGGCGCCGTGTCTCATCTGTCAGCGACTGAAACCAACGGCATCCGTTTGAGGATGGCTTTGAGAGGATACCCCGAACCGGATTTCACAGCAATTAATCTTCGCCATACTAACTAGCTAGTCAATCTAACTAAATGATGTGCGCGGCGATGGGGGAAATGGAAATGTCCAGCGCGAGTATATCCTCTTTGACACAAACGCAAGAGGACGGAAGAATCTAAGACGGAAGATAACGAAGACACTCTAACGTTAGGATATCATGGTCTAGTAAGAGATAGAGTAAAAACACATATTTGGACGTCAGTTGACATGTTGACATATGTTGATTAGTATTCTTTCTTCGATTACCTCCATGTTGTTGAACGTTTTTTTTTAGAATGAGTACGGTACACGCCATCTTAGTCTGTGTCCAGATTCTCAGCCCCGTGTTAGAATTAGAAATAGACGTCATTGTGGTCGAAGTTTGCATAGTATATGTATTTACGGAAACAAACATGTTCTGGACTTTTCCAGCATCGCATTCGAAGTTATTATCACAAACGAAACCCGAGAGACTGAAACAGGGTATTGAGGCTTCAACCTGTTAATCCAAGCCGAAACAATTCCAAATGATGGAGTTTCAACCCTACATAAACACCAATTCCATACAGCCCATTTAAATGCAAAAGGTTTTAAACGACATGCGGCAGTCACATTCATATTGTCCCCCTCAAACTTATACCCTGACCCGTCAATCTCACCACCTCATCGATCTCTCTCCTGTCCAGGTGTTCAATGCTCTGGCTAGAGCACGTCAATGAAACGCCGTTTTTCCTCGTAAAGCCACGTCTATGAATGACGTGCATATCTTCTCCACGAGGGATGACAAGGACTTTCAGCCCATCCTTCTCTATGGTCAGGTTTTGGAAGCCCAATCTCTCAAAGGTCTTCTCAACGAGCTGGGCCTTAGCTTTCTCTCTGGCCATCATTAGGCCGCCACCCTCGCTGCCTCCAACCTCTGTTAAATGGAGTGAAATGACGTAGTCTTATTGTGTAGTCAACCTTGTTGTTGACAGACTATATAAAAGTAAAGAAATTGAGTTAAAGTCTTGTTGTATCTGGGTTACTATACATAAGGGATTTTAGAGCCCGGACAACCCCGTTGGGTCCTTCTTTCTAACAACCTCCCTCATAAGCAGTGCCATCCGCTCCAGGGGCATCACGAAGAGTTTCTCCTGAGCTGTGCCCCGGCGTCGGTGGTATCCTTTGTCTTGGACCCATAGCCAGTCGCCTTGAAGATCGCACGCGATATTCCATTCGTAGTATCCGGCGTTGTACCAGAGCCACAGCGTCGCAGTCCCTTCTAATGGCTATCAACCCGTTTGTGGCGTTGTCATCTCCTCTCATGGCCGCTGCATTGATGAGTTTGTCGTATCTTCGGTGCAAGACATGATAGTCAATGCTGCCTTGTAGCTTCTTTCTTGTCGCACCGCCGTCATGTCAACAGCCTCTTCTTTTATACTTGTGATTTCCACATGTAATTTCATGCTACGAAGGAAGCAGCCTTCGGCTTAATCATCCTACAAAATCTGAGAGGTTGAAGAGGATTTCAGTAGCAATCGCAAATATCGCGTTGTTCTAGACTTTAGTTTTGGCTGAATTGACTTTACCCAGCGATAATCGACCATAGCACGCTCCACGGCGAGCTGTCTAGCAGTTTCCCCAGAAAATTCTAAGTGGGACTGAAAACTCCCATTATGATATAGAATGAAGCTTTTGATAGGGAAAGCACCTTCTGCTTCCCTTCATGGCTTGAGTTATTCGCAGTGCACTAACGCAAGCCACCACGGGTGAGCTTGAGTTTATTCACAAGTCTCTATAAAGCTTAAACTATGCCAGTTAAGCTTAATGATTTAAACCATATGAGATTCAACGCATTTTTCTCGCTGTCAACATCACTTGGCGTTCTGTTCTAATTTGAAGCTGAAACTGGCAATTTCCATGGTGAGAGCACTAACACGGATTGGCTGCAGGGGAGCCACAATTGATCGCCGACGCGGCCCGTGACGTCATGATTAAAGGTATTCCAAGGAACCAGCTGCATGGTTGTAGCTTTTGATTCTCATTGTATATATACTCTGCCAAGACTCCGACCCTGAATTATCCCTATCAGTCATACTCAATTTGACTTTGTATGACTGTCAAAGCTCTAATATGCAATGTTTGCGGCTAGTGCGCGATCAAGCCTCGGCGTTCTGCCGTTGATTTCCAGGCCGCGGGCACTGCTCCGAGGCGCGAACTGCACGAGACCGCATCAATGGCTTCAACCGAGCATTCAGCAGCGATTTCACGCGCCTACGAGAGCCTTCTCGACTTCGAAAGCGGTGTATGAGGAAGAATCGAAGAACAAGTCAAAGAAATCCCCCGAAAGAAGCGAGGAGGCGGATGAGAAAGATGCCAAACGCCATGGGGCGCAGAAAAAGGCTGACGATAGGCCGTGGCATCGATTGAGTGGGAGCAAGCAGTATAAAGAGACGTCACCGGATCCCTCTGGAGGAGATGAGTCAAAAGGTATTTGCAAAATACACACGTCGAACAATTGATCCTGCCGAAGACTGACAAGTTGAGTTTGCAGGACGAGTTCTCACGACGCCTACTCGCTTGCTAAAGATTATACTGCCCATGCCATTCCATCCCGAGCAAGACACGATCAACGAATTGGAAGAAGGAAATTACAAGAAAAGTGCGAAAAAGGTGGAACCGCTGGCGCTGCTGGTGCATCCTCAGCAACCGCTTTCCTATCTCGAGCGGCTGATACAGGCAGAAATTCCTCCCCTGGTCGTCCGAGGCCGCGAAAAGCTACCCGACATCATCTTTCGAGCCGAAGCCGATCATCAGGAGTTTCCCGGCAAAGCAAGCGAACGCGGCAAGAGCAATGTTGCGTCGTACTCTGGACTGGGCCGTGAAGGTCCTACAACGGACAAGGAGGCGAATTGGGTCCGGTGGAGTGGCAGCACAGAGGTTGGGGATTTCATCCGAGACGCGGCTCGTGGCCGCGAGTTTGCGATCAACATTGAAGGCTTCCACCATGAACTGCGGGTTGCGGTGCCTAGTTTCAAGGATCGGACGTATTACATGCGGCTGCAGCTCCGGCGCATGTCGAGAGATATTGACCAAATGAGCAAAATCAAGTCAGAATGCGATCTCTTGGCGCACAAGGGAGCGCATCGCTTGGCCCAGGGAGGATTTGCAGCTCTGGCGGCCTGGTGGGGAGTTGTCTACTATGTGACCTTTCACACCGAGTTTGGGTGGGATCTGGTGGAGCCGATCACGTACCTGGCTGGGCTCGCAACCATCATGGGCGGTTACCTGTGGTTCCTGTTTATCAGCCGAGACCTGAGCTACAAGGCTGCGATGAATATCACGGTGTCGCGGCGGCAGCACGCGTTGTACCAGGAGCGAGGGTTTGATCCGCAGAAGTGGGAGCATCTGGTGCATGAAGCTAATACTCTGCGGCGAGAAATCAAGGCTGCGGCAGTGGAGTACGGCTATGATTGGGACGAGATGAAGGATCTTGGAGGAGAGGAGGTGAAAGAGATTTTGGAGAAGGAAAGGAATGGGAAGAAGAAGGATAAGGATGAAGATGATGTTGTTGGTGAGGATGATACGATACAGTCGCCAAAGAGGAGAGAGGACAAGTAGAGTTTGGGCAGCGGTTTGTTAACCTTTGATGAGACACGAGTGTTTACATATGTTGCATCGTATATATATCATGGCGTTTATAGGTGTAACTTTGAGCTGGAATTACAGTCAATAGCATAGAGGTAGAGGAGCAAAGCAAGCAAGGAGCAGAGCACATCATCAATTCCATTATGTAACCGGACCAAACCGTTGGATAAAACTAGGACACGACCCGTCAGCGACATTTGCCGGATCAACGACGCGGTCCGTCCAGCCGAAATGGGCCTATTTGCCTAGTGTGCCACCATCAGCTGTCCGGGGAGCTTTGAAAGCAGTATAAAGAGGCAGTGGCGCAAGACTATTTGTGCTGGTCAGACCACACACAGCAAGCCGTTGGTTGGTGTTTGTTTGCACAAAGTTTGTCTCAGCTGAGGCATGAAGCGGGCGAGACAAGGATCATTGTATGGGAAATCAAAACATGCGACGAAGATGCTGTTGATGTTGGGTGCTGGAAATGTCACTTTCTCTCATGGCCAGCATCAGCCAAACAATGGAACTCCATTCCTCTGTCTCGCATAGCCGACTCCCTCTACCTATATCGCTGTAGCTGCAGCCACTGGGGATATAAATCCGGGGCACAGCCATGGCTGCATAAGCTCTCCAGGGCTGCTCTGCTGCAAACAGCTCCTCTTCAGCTGCTGCAGTTACCCCGCCCCCGCTGGCTCTTTTGCTCTCCCCACACCATCATCGTCCATATCGATATTTGAAACCATCCTCCATCGCTGATGCTACTATATTTACCTTGTCCTGCTCCCATTGACATCTGCCTCTTCACCACTACCTTCTCTCCTGTGTACAGTTGCTAGAGCAGACACTGGCCATGGCGCCGCAGCTGCTGCATCTGCCCGATGGCCAGACCTTCACCGTCACGCCCGTCTTCGCCGGCCTTGGCTTCAAGAGCCATGAGATGAACATGCACCCCAATGCCTTCCCCGTCGGCTGGAACGTTGTGCTGCACACCGAAGAAGAGGTCGAGTCGCCCTTTGAGCCCTATGAGCGCCGCCGCCGCAGCGATGCCGACGAGGTCGACGACAAGGACGCTGATGCCCAGAACGAGGACGACAACGACGACTACAGCAACCGCAGCAGATCGTCGCGGCCGTCGTCGTCGCGCACAAAGACCCGTGTGCACCCCTTTGTGCGCCCGACGCTGCACAACGACACGCTCTTCATCTCGTCCATCTCGAATCCCTCCAACACCGACTTCAAGCCCGCCGCCAGCCCCACGCGCCAGATCGCCATGATGATGTGGGTGACGCTGTACTGGTACTTCCACCAGCCGAAGCCCTCCGCCCAGCTCGACGTGCCCGCTGCCAGAGACACGCCCGACGATGCGAAGCCAAAAGGCGAGTGGCGTATCAACATCAAGCGCGACGGCGTGCTGCGCGGGCGCAATTTGATCCCGAAGCTGGAGCGCATGGGCCTGATTGCCGCGGCAGATACTTCGTGTGGAACGAGCCTCGACGATGGTGGCGATGAGTGGGCGCGCATGTTTGTCTCGCAGCGCATGTTCTGGCAGATTCCCGGTCATCTGTTCCTCTTCACGCTACAGCCCAACAACCGGGCCTTCTCATCTGTGCCTGGATCGCCGGTGACTAGTCGTCCCAGCTCTCCCCACAGCGAGTCGAGCCAGTACCCGTCCATGGACAGCCTCGCACGCATGGACAATGACCTTCCCGGCGGACCGATACCTACGAGCGTTCCAACGACGCATACCGTACCCCTGGGGCCCTTCTACTCGTCTTCGCATCTCCCGACGTATTTTCCTCCTCCACCGCTGCAGTACACCTTCACAGACGGCGTTCGACACCCGGTACGGCCGAAACCTCATAGGATGGGGGAGATCTTCTATTCGCGCTTTGTACCGAGTGTTGGACGATACTTGTCTCTGCGGGTTGCCTCGACGTCGACGAAGCCTGTGCCCTACCTGGGCCCCATTGGATCCAAGCCCCAGGAACACGCACACCTGACCTCTCTAACAGACATGCAGCTCCTCCAAACATGGATGGCGAAGCCCAGAGTCAGCGAGTTCTGGGGCGAGTATAAGCCCGGATTTCTCGAAGGCGTCCTTCAGAAGCAGCACTCGTTCCCAGTCATTGCCGCGTGGGACGGTATCCCCTTTGGCTACTTTGAGATATACTGGGTGAAGGAGGACATTCTCGGTCGACACCTTGCTACGGGCGCGGGCGACTTTGATCGTGGAATCCATCTCTTCATTGGCGAGGAGTGGGCGAGGGGAAAAGTGCCTTCATGGCTGACGAGTATTGTGCATTGGTGCTTCATTGCAGATAATCGGACGATGAGTGTGTCGCTGGAGCCGCGGATTGATAATGCGAGGTGAGCTCATTCCTCCTTCCCTCGATTTAAATGATGCTTTTTACTAATATTGAGAAAACTTATAGAATGTTGCGACATTTGGATGAAGCGGGTTTTGGAAAAGAGAGGCAGATTTCATTTCCGCATAAACAGTCCTGGCATGTCAGGCTATGGAGGGATGCATGGGAAGGGCCAGCATTGTGAACCGATTTGAAAAAGAACTAAAATTAAATGGGCGGGAATAGGCACAGCTGATGATGATTTGGCATATTTTTCTTTTTATATAATTCAATAGCATCAAGGAGGGCAGGAAATACCCCTGAGCGAGCTGGGCCTGTATATGTACTTGGCTAAATCAAACTGACCAGTTTAACTTCAAAGTGGCAAATGGATAATTAGCACACAATACACAAGGATATTCATCTTCACACAACAATTTATACAGTTCATGCGTGCTACAATTTTGATGCAATGCTCAATCTTGATTTGTTCTTTGTATGGAAAAAAAAAAATTATCCCCAATCCTTGTAAAACCAGCCCGTAATCAATCAATCCACCCTACGCCTTCCACAGTGTTGAATGTTTTCTAAAAGTTTCGAATTTTTTTTACTATACATATCAATGGAAACAAGTTGTAAATAAAAGCCACACCTCAATTCCTCTAACCAACCCATCTACGGGCACTGCGGAACATCCTCAGCCAGGGACCGAATTCGCCCCATTGCTCAAGATCCTCCGGAGGCGCATAGCTGGTAATGTCCGCCATAATGGTACGCTCGGGGTGAGGCATCATGGCGACGACACGGCCGTCGGGGCTGGATACACCGGCAACACCCATCGGGCTGCCGTTGGGGTTGTACGGGTATTGCTCTGTCACGTTGCCGCGGTTGTCGATGTATCGCAGCGGCACCATGCCAGACTCCGTCAGGGTCTGGAGGGAGTTGGGCGAGGAGAATGAGGCGCGGCCTTCTCCGTGCGAAACGACAATGGGCAGCTCGGAGCTATCCATGCCGTGGAAGAATACGGAGGGCTTGGACTTGTCAACCTGCACCTTGACCATGCTGTAACGGGCCTCGAACTGCTCGCTGGTGTTGTCCACGAAAGTGGGCCAGTCCTTGGCGCCGGGGATCAGCTCCTTGATCCTGGTAAGCATCTGGCAGCCGTTGCACACACCCAGCGCAAAAGTATCTGGACGCTTGAAGAAGGCAGCAAACTCTCTGCGAGTGTTGTCGTGCATCAGAATCGACTTGGCCCAGCCCTGGCCAGCGCCGAGGACGTCACCGTACGAGAAGCCTCCAGGGGCTGCCAGACCGATGAAATCAGCCAGTGATCGGCCATCCAAAATGTCCGTCATGTGGACGTCAATGGGCTCAAAGTTGGCAGCCCTGAAAGCATAAGCAAGCTCTGCATAACCATTGACTCCCTGCTCTCGGAGAATAGCAACGCGGGGAGTTTTTCTGAAGAGGCCGGTGATGGGAGACATCAGAGAATCAACCTTCTCGGCAGGGTTGAATGACAGCTTGTAGGTAATGCCGGGGTCTGTAGAGTCGGCAATTGTCGAGAATTCAGACTCGGCACAAGCAGAGTTGTCTCTGATCTTCTGCATCTCGAAAGAGGTCTTGGACCACCATTGCTGCATCTCAGTTCGGTCAAGGGTGGTGAAAGTGATGCCTCCGTAACGGATGTTGAGGTTCTGCTTGCCGGTTGTTCGAACAACACCAAACTTGCGAATTAAGCCAGGCGGAGGTCCGCAGGTAGCGAAGCACCGCTTGAAGTTGATTTCGTCTTCAGTGCGGATCTGGAAAACAGCACCAAGCTCCTCATTGAACATGGCCTCGATGATGTCTTCGGGGCTGCCCGACTTGGAGATTCCATCAAGCATCATGTCAACACCACAGCGACCGGCAAACATCATTTCTGCCACGGTCGCCATCAGACCACCATCAGACCTGTCGTGGTAAGCAAGGACAACGCCGCTCTTGTGAAGTTGGGACAGGGCATCAAAGTAGTCCGTGATGAGATCAAAGTTCTTCATATCAGGTGCCGTGTCTCCAATAGCGCCAAGAGACTGTGCGAGCGCTGAGCCACCCATAGCCCTGCGTCCCTCTGCAAGGTCGACAAACATAAGCGAAGTCTCGCCAACATCTTCCACCCTGCGAAGCTGGGGAGTCCAAGTGCTGCGAATCTCACGCACAGTAGAAAATGCGGAAATGACCACAGAGACCGGTGCCGTGACATTCTTCGAGCGCTCTCCATCCTTCCATGATGCCTTCATTGATGTTGAGTCCTTGCCGACGGGAATGCTGACGTTGATTTTGGTGCACATCTCCATAGCTGCTTGAACTGCTTCATACAGAGCAGCTCCTTGGCCAGCGTGATTCACAGCAGCCATCCAGTTGGCAGAAAGCTTGATACGGCGCATATCAGGCCCGACGTCGGCAGCGCCAATGTTTAGCAAACTCTCGGCAATGGCCATTCTAGCAGAAGCGGCGGGATCGATCATTGCGAGCGTAGGCTTTTCTCCCATTGCCATGGCCTCACCAGTCTTTTGCTTGGTATCAAGGTGGAACGACGTAGCTGTTACCGCAACGTCGGCAACAGGGGTTTGCCAAGGTCCAACCATTTGATCGCGCACGGTGAGACCGCCGACAGATCGATCACCAATGGTAATTAGGAAGGATTTGGAACCGACCGCTGGCATCAAGAAGACGCGCTCAACAGCCTTCTTAAACAGCTCAGCTCCGCTCAATTCTCCATATGCCTTTTGTAGGCTAGCCAGGGCATGGAAAGGAAGCACGTTGGGCTTCTTGGAGGCGACATCTCTCTCCAACAGGCGCTTAGGAGGAAACAGGGCATCCATGGGCAAGTCAATCGGCCTGGGGTACTCCTTGGACTCTCGATCGGTGAGGATCAGACTGGTCTCTCCATGCTCATCCTTGGAGACCACAGTTCCAACATCGGAAAATCCACATCGCTCACGTCGGCAGATGCTCGTGAAGCGGTTCATGCCATCAGCGTTGATAAGCAGGACATATCGCTCCTGAGCCTCGTTGCACCAAATCTCCAACGGGCTCATGCTCTGGTCCATGCTCTCCACTTGACGAAGCTCAAATTTTCCTCCGTATCCAGCATCCTTCACAACTGGTAAAAGTTAGAACTGCGACGAATCAATAACGGGGGGGGGGGGGGGGGGATAAACTCACGCTCAGGAAGAGCATTGGACAGTCCACCAGCACCAACATCGTGGATCATGCCAATCGGGTTCTGGTCACCCAGGGCAGTGCAAGTGTTGATGACCATTTGCGCGCGTCGTTCCATCTGTACTGTTATTAGTAGATGCTTTCTCATGTGTCTGAATCATCATCAGTGAGATATCTGCTTACTTCAGGGTTGCCACGCTGAACACTGGCAAAATCGAGATCCGCATTGCTTTCCGCAGAATCACTGCTGGACGCGGCACCGCCACCCAGGCCAATGAGCATTGCAGGGCCTCCGAGAACAATAACGTGGGCGCCCTCTCGGACATGTTGCTGCTCCTTGATAGCATGCTGGGGTCGAACAGTTCCCATACCACCAGCAATCATGATGGGCTTGTGGTAGCCCCGCCAATTTGTGACGCCCGATAGATCGGAGCTAGTATTGGCATCCTCGGGTGTGAGGAGAGTCCTGAAGCAACCTGCGAGGGCAGGACGGCCAAACTCGTTGTTGAACCGCGCACTACCAATTGGTGCCTCCAGCATAATGTCTAAACTGCTGGCGTAGTGGCTAGGCCTGCCAATGTCAGCCTCCCAGGGCGCTTTGCTGTCAGGAATAAGCAGGTCTGAGACCCAGAAGCCGCTGAGGCCGGCCTTGGTGGTAGAACCTCGTCCAACGGCGCCTTCATCTCTGATCTCTCCACCTGAGCCGGTGGCTGCTCCAGGGAAAGGACTAGGAAAAGATGTTAGCTTCCATTGTCTGCGAAAATTTTCAAAGCCAGCCATTTGCCGTTTCTTGCACGTCTTGCCACCAAAAAAGACGAGTAATAAAAAGACTGAGAGAAACCTACGAGATGGCCGTGGGGTGGTTGTGCGTCTATCAGGAAAGCCTTGTTAGAATGCCGCCTACAGGTAACAGAAAGCAGCAATGCAAAATCATACCTCAACCTTGGTCAGGATATGGACGACTTCCGGAATTAGCTTCCAGGAGCCAGTGGAATAATCCGGCGCCCAAACATTGGCATGGTCGCCCTCAATGACCGCCGCGTTGTCACTGTAAGCAGAAACAGTGAATTGGGGCGTCTTGTTATGAGTCGCTCTGATCATTCCAAACAAGCTCTGGTCTTGAGCGACGCCGTCGATGATCCACGACGAGTTGAAGACCTTGTGTCGGCAATGCCTGCATATAACAGTGAGCAGCCCACTCGTGAGAGTCAAACAGGGATACACTCATACTCTGAGTTAACCTGGGCAAACATGAACAGCTCGACATCGTGAGGCGGGCGTCCAAGCTTGGTGAAAGTGTCGACGAGATACTGCATCTCAGAGTCGTCGAGGCTCAGACCCATCTTGAGATTGTACTCTCTGAGAATCCGCATCGGATCCTCCTTATCCGCGAAGATGTCGACGGCAACCAGGGGAGATGAAGACTTAGACTCGAACATCTGCACTAGAGACGGTGCCTGGGGGGTGAACAGCTCCGTCATGCGGTCATGAAGCACATCGCGGAATGCGGCATCTCCGCCTTCGGGCAGGGCCTCCTCAAACTCAATGGAGATGCGACGGCCTCTCTCAATGCGCAGAACTCGCTCCCTCAGACCACACACGTGAGCAATGCTGGTGGCCTTGGAGCTCCATGGCGAGATGTAGCGAGGCGTTGCGTAGATGGTGATGGCGTTGCCGGCAGTCTCGGAAGCCAGCCCCCAGCCCTTGACGTCGTGCAGCAGCTCCTCGACCTGCTCCAGAGTATCGTGAGACGACACCTGCAGGTTCACATAGTAGATCCATTGGCCGCGAATGTCCTTGACCTTGGAGGGGCTGGATTTGTTGATGAGCTCCCGTAGCTTCTGGGCATCCGGGCCCGTGTAGCACGAGCCGCCAACAAGGACCTCGTACGGCATTTTGGGGACTTCTGCTGCTGAGAAGAATCACACTGATGCCATACGACGAGTGGACAAACAAAGGCTTTTGCTCCGGAGGCGACGATGCAGCCCCAGGCAAAGCAAAAAAGTTGCGATGATAGAAAATATGCCCCTCTCTTATCAGTCGTGGTGGGGTGAAAATTTTCGGACCGGCAATCGGCCGCCGTCGATCTTAGAGCAGCTGTTTTCTATGACTCAGGTGGTACCTCTAGCTACTAGCGCTGGGCAGCTGCAGCGAGGTACTCTTTTCTCATTCGCTAACACTGCGCTGGACTAACTCGCTATTGACGATCATGCGTCACGGCGCAGGTTATCTGTGGATAGCATCACAAAAAGAATGGAATAATGAATAAAGAGAGAAGAACAAAGAAAAAGAGCAGAGTTTCGCATGGCTTTGTATCGTTGTGGACAATTCATGTTTTTTTTTTTTTTTTTTTTTTTCCATTGATCTTCTATGCCTTTGTCCATGGTGCCGTGAACACCCAAAGAGGTAGAAAGCAAGGCAACATACATGCCATTTGTGACTGTATTTGTGTAACCGTCGTGGCAATAGATCCATGGCTAGTTACACATTGATTCACCATTGTAGTTTGTTCTGCGTGAGATTTTGTCAAGTTCAAACATGATTCAGAAATTGAATGGTGTCAATCATTACTGATTAAGCTCCAAATGAGATTCTAGCATTCATGATAAGATCCCATTGTTACTGTATTAATTACATGATGCAACTTAAGTTATTTTGAAAGATACAAAAGTCAAGTTTCACGATAAACTACGTCATGTTCAGTAGCTAAGATTGACCACGAACTCATCATCATTGCAGCTTCGAAGATAGGAATAACAAAGATGAAGACTTCAATACTACATGTATATAACAATGACCAAGTATAACTTATAGCTTTGTCGATCATGTTGACGGGAGTGGAATCTCGTTTTTGTGATTAAGAAATTGAACAAAATCTCACATAGATGTGGCGCAAAAGCGATACGCTACGTACACTTCCAAAAGCTCTGTGAACTGCTTGAAACAGTCACGGAAGTGAATCTGCGTAATAAAGATATTTAGAAAAAGTATATATTCCTTGGAACTAAGCGCCGTCTCCAACAAAAACTAGTAGACTGGAACTCATCTTCTAAGTAGCATTTCTGATACAACTATCTCACAACATTTGTCACACAATCACCTCGCAACATTTTTGACGCAACCATCTCATCTGCTATAAAGGTGGACATCTTTCAAGAAAGATCAATATCATCATAATGGACCACATAGACCGAAACGGGTGTACTAGACAGGAGAATGAGCGGATAGTCAATAGTTTCCTCGACACCGAACTTTGGGTTGGCAACAGACGCAAGTCAATCCGCAGGGCAGGCAAGACAGCTGTAGACCGACGCAGAAGTCTCGGATACGACGTCATAAAATTTATTTGTGATGCCATGAACGAATGGAGGCTGGATGATGTTCATAAGAGAATGGTCTATGACGAGCTTGAGTGGCTATTTTTGTGCAAACAATGCAACGTTGGCCGAGAAGTTTCGGATTTCATATCGCCAAACTACTTTCACATCATTGTTTACGAAGATTTCATTACTCTTGAGAGCGATGATCCTTGTAAAAGCTGCAGGCGTCGTTAAGCACAATGAGAAGATTGATGGAAATTAACATTCTTCAGCAGACAGATTCAACGATTACAATTTTCCAAATAATTCAGGTAGCAATAGGGTCTTTAGAAGATAGTAGGAAATAAGACATCAAAAGAGGAAATATGATAAAGGGCATGTGAAAGGTGTTCAGGTATAATTACATTAATATACGCATATTGATTCAAGAAAAAGGGTAGTTCATAGATAATATCGATCACATTCACATGCATAGTTTTTTTTTTCTTTTGTTAATAAGAAATTGAGCACAGCCTCAAATCAAAGGGAACAAGGAAGCTAGATGGCTTTTAATGCGATTTGTAGCGGAATGATCAGTGTTTCGTGTTTCGGTGATACAATGTGCGCCGTTCATCACATTAGCTATTCTACAAAAGCTATATAGCGACGCCATGAGCAGCCATGCACGGCTCTAGAAGCTATACATTCTGCTCAAGAAAGTCGCGGCAAAGTGAATCTGTATGACAAAACAATTCAGAAAAAACTATATAATCCATGGGACTCGCTGCCGCTTGTAGCAAAAAAGAAAAGAAGAAAAAAAAACAAGAAAAGCAGACTCAGATATCATCTCCCAAGTAACATTTCTTACGCAGCTATCTTCAAACACTCAGCTATTAGCGAAAACATCTACCAAGAAAGATACAATGTCCTTGTCCTGTGTAAGCGATTATACTCCACGGGAGAATGTGCGCATCGTCAACAGAGCCCTCGACACCCAAATTAGGATTGGGGGCAGACGGTGGTTAATCCGAGACAAAGGCACCGCTGGCAACTTGCGTACTAAAGACGGATACGATATAATAATGGCTATTAAAGACGTCATAAGAAATCAAGGGCTGGACGAGCTCCAGCAGGGGTTGCTTTTCGGCAAGCTCGGCTGGAGATTTGAATGCTGCGAATGTCAAGTTGTCAAACCTGTTTCAAAATATGTAACAGCAAATGCTTTCGATATCAAAGCTAGTGATGGTAAAGTTAAGTTGGTGAGCGTGGGTTGCTGTGAAGACTGCGATGATCGGCATTTCGAGGAGAATGATTATAATTATTCTCTTTCTTCAGAGAGATATAGCTACTAAACCTGTTCAGTTGCTCTACTAAGAAGCAGCTTCTCTGGAAGATAGTATGAAATGAAACATCAACGGCGGAAAGATATAGGGTGACATGTCAAACACGTTCAGAGATAGATCAATATAAGCACGGTGCTTTGGACCTCTGGCCTGAGTTCCGCTTAACTGATATAGATTCATAAATTTGTCATCATGTTATTTGCTGCCTCCGTAGACGGGTGCATGTACGTCTTTGCTCTTGTTCTATACCGGTGCAACTTTCTTTCTTTCCGGATACAGTGAGAATCTCATTGTACTGGTTAGCATTCTATAAAATAGCTTTGTCGGCTTTGTCGCTCTGCTCAATGTTCATTGATGAGACTTCAACGTCCAATACCTATAACAAAGGGACTTGTTTCAATGAACTTCATGAAAAGTAAAAGAAGAAGAATTGCTGCCCTCAAGAGTCTTATGTGAACGTTACAGAGTCAAGCCAGTTTCTCCAATGGAACAGCACGGCGAGCAAGGCCTCCATTGATGTGTAACCACCACAGTAATCGCACTCACTATCCATCTCAAAGCAGCACATGAATACTTTGGCAATGTCGTACATGTACATCTGCACACTTTTAGAACAAGTGGTTGTTTGATGCGTAGTATCCTTGAACAGTGAACAGCGGCACATCGTGCACCACCAGAGTTCAAATCCAGGCACAAGGAAATCAGCTAAAGTGCAAAAAATAATTGTAATGTGAATGCGCTATATGGAATAAGGCTGCTTAGAAACTATAAAAACGATGGGAAATGGACGTTGATTTCGTTCAAAAAAAAAAAGAAAAAAGCCATCAGAGTCAGCAATCATCTTCCAGCCAACCATCCCGCATAAATCTACCACCAAATCATCAATTAGTAGAAAGACAAAAAAGAATCAACTTGTTAAATAATATCATCATTATGTCAGGATTAAGGGCTCCCCAATATTTCAGAATGACGGAGGACGACGACATCGTTATTCATGAAGATCCCCAACCAAACTCCAACGATGACCAACAAAGACAAGACATCTTGGACGAAGCGCCTAAGGACTTGAAAAAACATCTCAAATCAAAGATCACTCTTGGCTTCGGATCCTTCACCCTCTTGCAGACGCGAAATTTTTACAACGGGGTATCGACTTCGGATAAGAGATTACTTGTGGGGAAATGGCTCGAAGCTTGTGGGCAGAGGAATGATGGCTGGTTAACTCAACGGAAGAAGATCTTTAACTTTCTTCAATGGCCATTCAAGTGCCCAGGATGCAGAAGGGAAAAGCTCTCCTACGACTTCGTACACAACGAATTCACTCTCTCGGTGCCTCGAGATGGTGTTTCTGAACCTGTATTGAATAGCAGGACCTATTGCATCGGATGTCCAGCATTGAGGTCGGCTTAGTTGCAACTACGTATAGGGTCAGGCAGTGGGAACGATAGCAACAACAAGTATGAATGAATTAGGGCTTGATAAGAGAAGAACGGAACAGCTTGAGTATTTATTGGGGGCGGATCACTAGTTTGCACTTGAATATTTATTGGCTTTGTCAAAGACACATCAGTTAGTTTGGGATCAGTTAGTTTGGGCACACATTCAATTTTGAACTTGTCTTCGTTTTATCATATGATTCGTTGATATACCTTTGAGTTGACGTGAGCTGATCAATTGTACATGAATGCTTCTGTCTCTTTGTTGATATTTGACAATTCTCTATATAATTATAGCATTTAGTCTGGAACTGTAGCTTCTATATCTTCTCAGACTTGTTATATCGTTTTTTTTATCAATGCATTAGAATCCACCTAAGGAAATTTGAATTACACAAAAATGCCTCGCAATGCGATAGACTAAACAAGATTTGGTATTGATTGGAGGCATGGGATGCGTTGAAAGAACCGGGTAGACACTTTACTTTTTGCCCGCCGATATACTACTCTTCAAATACTACAAATGCTACTCTAAATTATTAAATATCGCTCAAAAGGTTGCAAAGCAATATTGCCGCTTGCTGCAGCCAAGAGGTGTTATCGCCACCGGAAAATTACCAAAGTTGGAGATGATAGAGTGAGACCTGGGACGGCTGTTAGTAACTGCTACCAACATTTCCCGTACTACTCCTTCATTAGTTGAGGCCTCAATAAAGCTTAGATGTCTTTATTCCCCTTTTTTGTATACTCATTCATCTGCTTCTTCTGGAGCTCAGCTGCCGCAGCTAACTGAAGACCGTAAGAAGGTGAACGTAGAACTATACCTGATGGATTGCAGGTTTTTGCCTAGTACGTAAGGAGAATTACCATAGCTGTCGTAAATTTCCGAATATAGAACCTTTTGTCTTACGCTAGAGCGAGCAAATATTGTCTGAGGGTTGTCTCTTACAGCCAATATCCCCGGTAGTCTTGCGCCACCAATACTGCGGGTGGTATCAATCCTCCGACCCTGCGGTGAACATGAGACCTAAATTTGTAACTCTTTGCTCCTGTAAAATGATGAGAATATTTTTGCGGTACATAGACTGTATTGGAAGAGCTATTTTTGCACATGTAGTGGCATATATGCTCTTCATTTCGCACCTAGACCTTGGTTTCCAAATAAGGTGGCGGTAGCATTGGGGGCGCTTCTGCCCGTATGCGGAAGTATATAGGCCTCTAGCTGGTAAATGAGCCGCAAGGTATGGAGCATAGTCCAAATTGGTGTGCAAGGTTCAGGTTCTGGTGGCGTACATAGAACGTGGTGGTGTCTTGCCCTGTGAGATACTCGTATGCCAAAGACAGGGTATTGCCGTATCTAAGACAAGGCCATCGGCTAATACACAACACCACTACGGAGCAGAGAGCGCAAATTTTACATCAGATGATGCAGCCTGTGCATTACAGCCGCAGCGAGATGCCGCTAGCTATTGTTCAAGGCGCCAAATATTCCATGAATTATTGGTTTGCCTGCAGGCTCCCTGCAGAACGGTGGAAATGAGCTGCCAGGCGGATAATAATAGACGCAGCTGTGGTCGTGATGCAAGGGAGAAGGCAGCTGAATCTCGCAGTTCCTGGTTTTGCTCAGTGTGTAGTAACACAAGCGCCTTGGAATTGCTACTATTACTTATTACTACCAGGATTCGTATTGGTTTGGTTATTAGCCTCAAATGATGCATCTGAACATGCTTCTTTTTAGCCCAAAGTGGGCCTGCCGTTGCGCCTGGATTGTTCCACGGTAGCACAGAGCAGGATCTTTTATGCTGTGTTGATGCTATTAATCTGTGGTGGTGGTGTGTGTACATGTAGGTAAGATATGTTATCTCTACTAACGTATATTCTACAGCAACTCCACTGCCGGTTCACAAAGGCCTACAGTACTACCTTGAAGTTGCCAACTCATGCAGCTCTAATGCTGCGCCATCTTGGATCTCGCCGAGATCGATAGCCATCAGTCACATCTACTGCAGGCTACATGTGCTGCTACCACGCTTAATGCCGCTATGCGCCACCGACCTTGCAGGGACTGGCTTCCCGTCAGGCACCCGGAATTAGAGGCCGCGGCTAGATCTGATTAGGCCCTGGCTGAGCGGTGATGGCTTTGCGCTAGACTCGGTCGACCAAGCCGCGTGAGACTCTTGTTCAACCCTTTACGCCTTCAGCTCTAGTCTTGGTCTTCTACGTCGTATGCTACGGGAGCCTGCCGAGCCCCCCCGGTTGATTGCTATTACTCTCACTTGGAACTATGGTGAATGAGAAGAGATCTGTGGGCTTTGCTGCTGCTCCCACCGTCGGCGTCGTACCGGCTGTGCGGCTGCAGTTTTTCGATGCACCATCAGCCCGTGTCTCCACCAGTCTGCCGGTGAGGGCAAAGTTGTAGAGCTAGCCAAGTGGCAAGATACGGGTCTTCGAGGATTCGGAGCGGGTGAGCATGGCATGACAGCTGCTTCGTGCCATATCTTGGCCCGGCCAGGGTTGTTCAGCTCTCAACTCTTGGACATGGGTGCTGATATCGATTACGAGCGATATCCGTCTTGTATGCATGTATTCTCTTGGCGGCTTAGCTCAGAGTCTTATCGTCTCGTTTTCTTTAAAGATGGGCGATCTCCCGCCGTTTGGGTTGCCGTTGGACACAAATGAGCTTCGTATCCATCGTTGACACTCGCAATAATGGGTTTAGCCGTGCTGCTGTTCACGGCCTTTGTCGGCCTGGCCAAAGGGCTGGCGTCGACGGATACCATAACCTGGGGCGGTGACAACTCTAGGGCTGGATACCAGACGTAAGAGAGCCGGATACTTTTTGTTTCTTTATCAGTGACTAATTGCAAATAGGAACCATAATATGGATCCCTCTGTCGTAGGGAGCTCTTCATTTGGCCAGTTGTTCCAAACTCTTCTTCCCGGTACCTACGGTGGTTCAGCCGAGCAAATCTTCTCTCAGCCTCTCGTCTATACTCCTAGTGGTGGAACTAAGCAGTATGTGTATGTGGCAACAACGCAAAACAATGTCTATAAGCTCGACGCAAAGACTGGCGCGATTGTGGCTTCGAGAAACCTGCACATTCCGTTCTTGGCTGCCGATCTCGATGGATGTGTTGACATTAATCCCAATATTGGTGTCACTGCTACTGGCGTCATTGATCCTGATACCGATACCATCTACTACACCTCAAAGACATATGCCAACCAAGCTGCGATAAACACAGCTCAGGGTCTGGCTGCTGGTCGATACTTCATTCATGCATTGAACGCCAATGACCTTAGCGAGAGGCCCAACTTCCCTGTGCCCTTGGAAGGAGTCATCGCTCGCAACAGTGATTTGCGAACGTTCAATGGCGGTATTCACCATCAGCGCACTGCATTGCTGCACACCGGCCAGTTCATCTACGCTGGATTTGCGTCACACTGTGTTCAGTATAACTTTACCGGCTGGATTATTGGCTGGGACAAGACCAGTGGCAAGCTGGTTGAATACTATGCTATGGAAGGCAAGGGCGTTCCCAATGATATTCGGGGCGCAGGAGTTTGGATGTCTGGTGGAGGTATCGCATCTGACGACGCTGGCTCTATTTGGTATGCCACAGGCAATGGCTACGCGTCACAGTTGTCCAATGTCCCTGTCAAGGGCTTCAACCCTCCCACTTCCTTGGAAGAAGCCGCCGTGCACATGACAATCAACACGGATGGCAGCTTAAACTTGATTGATTTCTTTATGCCATGGGAGAAGCAAGCTTTAGACGGCGCGGATAGAGACCTGGGCACGAGTCCTCTTGAGATTCTTCCAAACCAATTTTCCTGCGGCGATATAAAGCGCATCGGTGTTGTCACCGGTAAAAGTGGCAAGACGTATTGGCTCAATATGGACAATCTGGGAGGTTACAGAAATGGCCCCAACAACTTGGACGCCGCTATTCAAGTCTATCAGAACGACAACTCCGTCTACGCCGGTGCTGGAGTCTATCCTCTAGAAGGTGGCTATATTTATATCAACGTCATTCAGCATCCATCCAATGTCTTCAAATTCTCTTGCGATGCTGGCGTCCCTTCATTTACCAAGGTCGCCGAGAGCCCCGAGACCAACGCCTACATTCTCGGTGTTAGCCATGGAACAACAACTTCTCTCAACGGTCAACCAGGTACAGGTCTCTTTTGGGTGACTGATGTACAGGGTCTGAATCTCCGCATTTATAATGCCATTCCTCAGAATGGCAAACTCAATATGATCAACTCCTTCAACATCCCTGGTGTCATGAAATTCACTCGACCTGTGTTCGGCGATGGAATTGTGTACATCGGCACTAACCAAGGCCTATTCTACGGCTTTGGATCGCCCGTCAACGCGCCTCTTAATTGCACCTCGCCTGTTGCCTTTGGTAAAGTTAATCTTAAAGCAACCAGCAGCCCACAGACGGTTAAGTGCACAGCCTTAATTGGCCTGACCGTTACCGGAGTTGCGCTTGATTCCAAGAAAGATTACAGCATCTCAAGCCTTCCCACCACGCCGCTTCAGTTGAATGCTGGCGATTCTTTTACAATCAACGCCACATTCAGCCCTACCACTGTTGGCCTCATCTCAAACGATGTCGTCGTCAACACGACAAACAGCGTTGCTGGCTACAGTCCAAATACTCACGCTCGATTAACCGGCACTGGACAGAGCGCTGGCCCACTGCTATCAGTTGCACCAACTACACTTACCTTCCAAGGCGTTGTCACTGGACAGAACCCAGATGGCATCACAGATACCATGATCCTCACCAATCTGGGCAATGGGCCACTTACTTTTCAAAGTATTCTGTATTCCAACGTTAGCTCTACTGGCCCATGGCAAACATGGAATGGCTCGGGTAACTTGACAGTAGGTGCATTTGTTGTACGGAATATCCCCTCTTCTCTTGCAGCGGCAGCAAGCGCTACTATACAGATCACGTTCAATGGCTCTAAAAGCGGCACTTTTTCTGGCTTTGTGTCGTTTGTTTCCAATGGTGGCAACCAGACGATTTCTATCGCTGGTTCTTCTGGGCCCGCTGCGGTCGCGCTGCTTGAGTTTCAGACTCCCGATGCCTCTGGCTGGGTGCCGTATGTTAACGGAACCCCCTTTACGTTTGGAAATGTTACAGAGAACAACGAGCGCTCACTCAAATTCCGTGTTACTAACAAGGCACCGCCAGGCGGTGTCGGTCTTTCTCTTACCGTCTCCAAGCCTCCTTTTGGCCTCGCCGGTCTTATTCGAGCTGTCAACCAAGTAGATCTCGCTGAAGGAACATCTTTGGCTCCGGGCGAGAGTGCAAATGCTACGCTCACATGTACTGTCCCCAAGTCTCAATGGAACGTCGATCCTTACAATGGCACTGCACCTTGGACAATGAATACCAACGACCCGACTTTCGGGAAGCAGTTTATACAATTCTTTTGCCAAGCTGTCTCAGAGCAAGCTCCTCCTCTGTTGCCTAATAGCGATCAGGGCCGATACCGCTACATCGGATGTTACAAGGAGAATAACCCAGGCCGTCAATTATCTACTCAGCTTTATGGAAACGACGATAACACCAATCCTATGTGTATTTCAGCATGTGCTGGGCAGAACTTTGCATACTGTGGAACACAGTATCATACAGAGTGCTGGGCAGGAAATACGATTCCTAGTCTCAAGGTTGATGACTCTAATTGCAATTATTACTGTGGTGGCGATATCAACCAGGTCTGTGGTGGAAACGGTGACGGTACTGAAGCCTTCATCTCTCTGTTTGCCGACTCTTTGGCTACAAATTCAACGAACCCCCCTCCTCCACCACCAAGCGGCGGCCCGGTGGTGAATCCCGGTGTCGACGGCTATGTTAGCATTGGATGTTATACCGAAGCTACCAACGCGCGCGCTCTTCCTTATGAGTTTGATACGGATAAACGGACTGTGAAAGAATGTGTAGATGCTTGCAAAGTTGGCCTTTACACCTATGCCGGCGTCGAATACGGCGGAGAGGTAAGTGATTACGTGAATGCATGGCGTTTACCGGATGAGATCCTATTACTAACTATGTCTTTAGTGCTGGTGTGGTAATTCATTTGGTGACGGTGCAGTTTCTGCCCCTATTGCGGATTGCGGAATGACTTGTAATGATAACTCTACCGAGTATTGCGGTGGCCCTAACCGCCTCAACGTCTATAAACTCGGCACCACTGTCATTTCCACATCAACTTCAGCCGCTTCTAGCACAGCTACCACTGTTCCTCCTATCAGTGGAAGTACGACTGTAGTCGCTACTAGCACTAGCACGAGCATCTCATCAAGTAGCCCAACTCCTACAGGACCATCAGTTAACCCCGGATTTGATGGCTATTCAAGTATCGGCTGCTACACCGAAGCTACAGATGCGCGAGCTCTCACCAACTTCATGGATACTACCAACAAGACTGTTGCAAACTGTATAGAGGCGTGCAAGGCAAATAGCTACATCTATGCTGGCCTTGAGTATGGTGGAGAATGCTGGTGTGATAATTCATTCGCAAAGGGGTCTGTTCCCGCTCCGATTGGGGATTGCGGCATGACTTGTAATGGCAACTCGACTGAGTTCTGCGGCGGTTCAAATCGACTCAATGTTTATCAACTTAAGAAGACGCCAGTTACAAGCTCTGCTCCCGCGACTACTGGCTCTTCAAGTACTGGCTCCTCAGCCACCGTCCCTTCAACCACTGTCCCTCCGACTACAGTCTCTCCGACCACAAGCTCAGGAACAACTACGTCTGTTGCCACTCCCACAGGCCCTGCAATCAAAAAGGTTGTAAGCAACTACAACTTCCAAGGGTGCTGGGCTGAGCCACTCAATGACCGTGCCATCATTGACCAGATGTATGCAAATGACTCGATGACACTCGAATCCTGTGCTACTTTCTGCAAAGGCTTTACCTACTTTGGAACCGAATATGGACGAGAATGCTATTGCGGCAATGTTTTGAAGCAAGGCGCTGTCAAAGCTACCAATCAGGCCGATTGCTCGTTCCCTTGCGCTGGAGACGGCACAGAATACTGTGGCGCGGGATCCAGACTCGAGCTATACATGCTCTCATCTAATACCACGACTGCGACCACGGCCTCAGCATCTAGTACTTCTGCAGCCCCCAAGAGTTCTGGCGCAAATACTACTTCGAGAGCGGCTACTACTTCAGGAACAGCTACTACTTCAGGAACAGCTACTACTTCAGGAACAGCTACTACTTCAAGAACATTTACTGCATCAGGAGCAGCTGTAACTTCAAGTGCAGTTACAACTTCAAGAGTAGCTACTACTTCAAGTGTAGCTACCACCTCAAGAGCGACTAGTACCTCAGGAGCGGCCACTACTTCAGTGGCAGCTACTTCATCAGCATCGTCTGCATCACCGTCTCCGACTGGCCCCATTATCTTCCAGGGCAACAAAAACTATACCTACTACGGATGTGTGTCAGAGCCTTCGGCGGGTAAACTCATGGACAACCAAGTTTACAACAATGACACGACGATGACACCGCAAGTTTGCTTGTCTCATTGCGAGCAGTATAAGTACGCTGGTGTTGAGTACGGTCAAGAGTGCTGGTGCGGTAATACGCTTAATCTTGCGGGCTGGACCGACGCTACGCCTGGGAAAAACGTATCAAGCTCCCAGTGCAATATAGTATGTCCTGGAAATGCCACAGAATATTGTGGTTCTGGCAACATACTCCAGCTATATGTGAGGAAAACCTCTGTGAGTAAGCGATGGTGAAAATGATATGGATACGATAGGTTGCAAATGAACTGGATCATAAGGGAAGTTTCTTCCTCAGTCATAGATTAGCTCATGTATTATTTATTATTTGATTTTCCGGCTAGTGATGGGATATGGGTATTGGATATATACGAAGAATACGGTTTATTGGGAATATAGTAGATAGATAGTATGCAATGTTTTTTTCTTGATTCATATAAAAATTCTGAAATACCTTCGTTTTGAAGTTTCGGCCTTTTACCGTGGTGCGTAATATAACATATCATCCTTTATGCTTAACCGACTCTCTCAATCTCCACTAATATTCATCCCATCTGAAGCCGGACATTTGCATCTATACTGCCTTGCCGTCCAATAGAATTTCCACTTTCTCGTTATAGAACGAAATCAAGCCTGCAATGGCAATGCTTTCTTGAATCGGGTAGTTATAATACCAGATGATGTCCTTGTACTCCTTTCCATCTACGACGACATTGTAGTACTCTGCAATGCCCTTATAAGGGCAGACTGAGGTAGTATTGCTGGGTCGAAGCAGAGATGGATCAATGGACGCGAGGGGAACATAGTAGCGAGTTTTGAGGCTGGTCTCGTGAAGGTGAATGGCGTAGGAAGATTTAGCGATAGTCTTGCCATCGATGCGGACCTCGAAAGGACGAGTGGAGTGGAGGAAGTCGAGGCGCTTGAACGGGTCCTTGGGGTGGCCGATAATACGGACATCTTCCTCAAGCCAAGTGTCTTTATTCTGAAGTTAGTAACTGGATGGTGGAAAACACGTTGGTTTATCCAGATAAAGATGATCTTACCCATAGCACCGAATTCTAATCTCACAAGACCTGCCAAGTCTCCCAAGCTAGGATCATTGTCAAACCTCAATACTCGGTCTGTGGTCTTCTCCGGAAGGCCCGCCTTTGCTGGGACAGTGAGTTTAACAATGGTCGCGGTCTTTGTAGTGCCCTCGCTCTTGATAGATTGACTATCGCTCAGAGTGCTGTCCTTAATCTCAGAAGAAGGGATGTAAAACTGAGGGTACCATTCGTGTTCCCAAACCCAGACTGCCTTAGTGGTATCTACAATGGTGGTCTGGTTGAAGACGACGCGAACTCGGCGAGGCGTGGGGAGAACCTTGCTGGCGCCATTCTTGAGGAGACGGTCTGCGAGCTCGACGAGGCTGTTGGTGATGAGTATGTTAGCTAATTTTTTTATGAATAAAGGGAGCGACAATTGCGGTTATGAGAGACGCAATTGATGGTGATGAATGTTGTAAATTTGAGCTAGAGCAGTGACATACTTGGATCCCATTTTGGCAACAGTCAATCGTTAACTCGATTTCCAAATGATTTACAGAATTGGCAGACACCTAAAAGTGATTGTGAAAATAAAAACAGAAAAGAATGGGGTGAAGCTGTATTTAACTTCTACCAAAAACAATCTTATAAATCACGAGCTTGCAGTACTTCCGTTACGCATCTTTTTACTGCTTCCGGCTTTGTCAGTTTCTCAGCGTGAATGCGCGAAAGACCCCGCAAGCTCGTGGTTTTGACGCGCATGACGCAATGAGGGCCGAGAGCTACTAGGAAGCTGACAGATCTTTTTGAAGAGAGGAGGGAAGCGGACGCCTAATTGGCGGCTAACGTGGAACGATGCGATTTGTAAGAATTGCGGGTGGAGAGGCGGGAGCTGTATGCAAGTTAGTTTTTACCATTTTCCGAATTTAGACGAGATTATACCAAGCACCTACGAAAGTATATGAAGCTATTGATGACAAGCTAGATATTAAGAGCAAGCTTTTTAATTCTTGAGCGTGAGTTAAGTAGGGCTGGTGGTTAGTCTGGCGATTGTTGACAAGGGTATTTCTTAGGCTTGCAAATATCGCTGACAACACCGAGCGTAATTCAACTTGAAAAGAATTACTTCGCGCTGAGGTGTTGTTAAACAGGTATTCCTCCTGTTCCTTATCATTAATCTTCGCCTATTGCAGAATATTTTCCCTATCGCTTCCTGTTTCCCGTTTGTCGGTCCCATTCCCTAGAAAGAGCAGAGATGAATGCCGCGAAGTCCAATCATCTGATTCACCTGGTTGGATCTCTGGAATTCAACTATGAAGATGTTTCAATTCGAGGCTCTTATACTTATTACAGACGAAGAAAAAGCAAATGTTGTTGACAGCTTAGGGTTTGCCAGTGACACAAACATGAGACGATTAATCTTGAGAAACCAGGGATTGGGCAGTGAGACCGCGAGGCCATATATTGGCGGTCCGAGGGCAATAGGGAGGGTCAAGAGTACTCCTTGACTGATACTGCTATCTTTTTCTCGATAAGGCCTCGTCCAAGTGCACGGAGAGGCAAAGTTCGGAAAGTATCGAGAACAGCGAGTAGAGTCGCAGGCAGGTTGACAATCTCCCTTGGTCCACGCTACTGTTTTCAGGTTCGCCACGATTTCTTTACAGGAGTTTCTTTTTCAAAGCGCGATCGATTGAGCTCGAAGACATTATGTCGATAAGGCTGTTGTAACATTGATGTATGAGATGAAGCTAATGAAGCTGAATAATAATATAGAGTTGAATAGAAGAAGAGACGATGTTTTATATGTACTTTGACAACGTACAAAAACGTATGAATAACTTTTACTCCTTAGATCCGTGTAGGTAGTACAAGTAACAAGTGGCAATTGTGACGTTATTCCAGCTTATACCTATTTCAGAAACACCACAGCTTTCGAGAGAGATCAATTAATCTATTGGAGACTCGACCACAGGAGCCAAGGGTCAACGCGCCGTACATAAAAGTCCGTCATATCATATATAGAGAGGCCCTGTCACCATAACACATTGCCCACACCGTTACAAATTACTGAGGCAGTTAAGTTTTTGGTAATAGCGGTCAAGTAAATACAGTAAAGGGAGCTTGAAGAGAAATGCAAGCAGAAATCCACGGTCAAAGTTTTTGTGTTGCTATGGCAATTAAACGACAAGATCTTCAATAGCTGGCCCGCTCGACAAAGCTTTGGGCGCAATTCATCGGTAACCCTTCAGTGCGATTCCCTGACAGGATGATCATTCTGAATCATCAGACACATCTGCTGGCGTGACAGACCATGTTTGCGCTGTGAATAATAACCGCCCATCTTGCCTCAATTGCTCAGGGTCAAAAAAGACGGACATCCCAATATGATCGCTATTAAGCCAAAACACACGTAGAATCATATATATTTCCGCACGATTAGCTGTTGTGTGTGTGCGTCTCATCTGTATGCACCACATTAGTCTTCGCAAAGATCAGCCCTGTTGGAATTTACTTACACGCTCGTATTGACTGTTGCTCATGTAGAACGGAGTTTCGCGTGGCCCTGTAGTGGTTTTTACCTCTATATAATACTTTGGCCGAGCATTGTGCCATTCATCATGATTGAGATAACCACAACCGATAAGAGTATTGGTGAATTGGCCTTCAGTATCGTCGTAAACCAGGTCCGCAGTTTCTCTGCCACGCCAACTAGCCAAATTGCGATAGCTAGGATGCGCCCTAACGTAACCTCTAATTGTACTCTGCCAGTTCTCATTGCTCCAACGGGGCAATCCAAGGGTGGATAGTAACTCAAACACCTATAATGAAAATGCTAGTTAGCCCTCGGAGCTTATGTGTCACTGTTCGCAATACTCACGAATAGCTCGCCCGCGGCCCCGACTTTCTTGTCGCGCTCCAGTTGATTTGCAGATTGAAATCGAGTGACAATATCCAAGCCATTATAACTTTCAAATGTGCTATCCCTGAGCTGACCAGGCAGGTTATTCCGCAAGTCACTCATATCAAAAGAACCCTGAGAAGGAAATGTTGCACTCTGAGCCGCAGCAACAACTCTCTCCAAAAGCACAGCATATTGTGTATCGGCAGACGCTCCCGCAGACGCCAAATGTTCTCGATTTTCTGCTAGCATCAGAGAAGGACCAGGAGTGTTCGAAAGGCGCGATTGAGCAATTGGACGTTGCCGATGGGAAGGTATGTCTTCTCGCCCTTGGCCATCTGGCAGCGGTTGACTTGGAAGATGACTCTGCTGAATGATAGTCTCGACTCGTGTCTCTGAGTCGCTTTCCGAGGTATCCAGAGATGGCGTTCTTTGACCTTGTTGCTGTGCCATTTCACTATTGTCATCTTCCTCCTCATCGTAATCATCTTCTTCATCATCTTCCCCTTCGTCTTCTTCCTCATCTCCAGTGTCTTCGTCAGTTTCGGTATCCTCCTCGTAATCTTCATCTTCCTCTTCGTCATCATCAGTATCCCTATCATCATCTTCAGCATCCTCATTTAGAATCTCAACTTGGAAGACTCCATGACAGTCGCAGATTTCGCTGAGAGCCGAACGATCATATGCAATGACAGCAGTTAAAATGTTAACCATTTCACTTTCAACTTTGCCAATCGTCTGCGTTATCGGATCTTGCATTAGCCACTCTGACAATTTCTTAGGCAGTACAGAGCTGAAGCAGATGGCTTGGGCTCTTTTCCCTCGAGGCACAAAAATTGTGAGTCCAGACGAGATGTGCTCTATGTGCACTTTTCCAGTAACGTCTTCGACGCAAAAATTCTGGTTATTCTGAGATACAGTCAGCGTAGAAGATATACGAGCTGTCTCCATCGTTTTTATGGTCCGTAAAAGCTGGTAAAACCCTGATGGGTCTGCCTGGTAACGGGGACTACTAAAGGTAGACGCAATACTAATTTGTGGAAAATAAATTGTTAGCGTCGCTATTCCTTTTTCACATATGCTCTACATACCGGAGAATATAATAAGCTTTACGCTTCAAATCTCTCTGCTCCATCAAGATTGATCGTCCGATCTTAGACACAGAGGTTCCCTCGATAACGCAGTTAGATAGGTATCTCCCCTCAAGTTTTGTCCACTCGAAAAATGGCTTCAACCGACGAACGTCTTCCAGGTTAAAATCCAACATTGTGATCTTGTCTTCAAACACATTTCGTAGAGGGTCCCTATCCGGAATGGCAAAATCCACCTTTGCTGATCGTAGGGCGACTTCTCCATTGCAATATCTTACAGGAAAATTATCAACAACCAGAATTGGTTGCGGATCTAACGATATCGGCTCGGTTTGTAGCAGACTGCTGAAGGATAAGATGGCGTCTTTCAGGTCATTGTGGTCCTTCTGCGGGGAGGGCTGTATCAATTCATCGTAAAGCATTTGGATGGTGAGCGATGTGACCCCCAGCTTTCCAACGAAAAACTCTTTGAGGGTTTCGTAGTCCGAATCCAGTATGACTTTCCCCCTAATTTCGACCTTACTAGACCACAAGCAATCAGAGATATTGTACCACTTCCATTCACCATGACTCTTAGCAAATATAAGTTCTTTCGTAGCAAATATCTCTCTGCATTTCTTTTAGCCTCTTTTCCGAAATCGCTGGATTTGTGTATACCATCAAACTCACCTTAAACTAGTTACTGGGAATTTAAGTCCACTCAAATACCTGTATAACTGATCAATCCGTTGAAAGCTGTCGCCGTCACAGCCAACGTTGTTTAATTCTTCTAAATCAGCCACAATGTTGGACCAGGAGGCGGAGGGAATTTCAATAAGTTTATGAAATAGGCGCTCTATATCTTCCAGCTGGTCGTCATCTATGATTCTCGAATAAAAGTCTCTGAGAGAATATTTTGATAACATGTCTGGAGGAGCGTGCCACAAGCAACAAGAAGACGATGTCCAGACAGAAGCCTTGCCGTTTGGTACGAATATTCCGCCGTTTGCGAAGAATTCTCTAGTCAAATCTATTAGCAGTTACGTGTGAAGAGCGGTGTTCGTGCTTACTTAATTGTGCGTTGATCCTCTTCTTGGTTTTGAGACAATTTGAGCATCGAGTAGATGGCAGTGTATAACTTAAATATCTTTTGGCTCTGCAGAGCTGATACCGTTGCTGCTTGGGGATATGATTTCTGAATATAATCCATTATGGTCAAATAGAAAACCAAATTTTCATCTTTTTTAACCCCGAAATCGTCTGCAAAAGAGCTCCATTCGACACTGAATTTATCAGCTGTCTCGGTGCTATCGATCTTGAGAAATGGGAAATTCTGCGGGAACTCCATATATAGCGATACGTGGTTGCGAAGTCCCTCAAGCGGGAGCCATGTATCTCTGAAGGGGATGGCATAGCTCACTCCGCAAAGTTCTTTGGCAGACAGAGCCATGATATTTCGTCGCAGATTTTTGCTTCTCTTGGTTTTTGCATTCTCTTCTCGCCAGAGATACTTCAACAGTCCAAGGAATTTTTCTGGGCGGTGTTCGTAAACATATGTTAGAGCTTCTGATAGAGATTCCCCACTGGAATCGACAAGCCGTAGCCGCTCTCGTATGCCGACAAAGTTGGACAGCCATGATTCCCAGGATGGAAAGATTAGATCAGGCGCCTTTGGGATATTTTCCATGTACATTGCATGGATAAATTTAACAGAAAGCCCGGGAGCTGCTCCGCAAGGTGCAAGAAGAGACTGTGGGCTAAATCTGTGAGTCTCCCCGGGAAGGTAAATGTCAGTCCTATGTGGCTGAACAGGTTTCCTCTGGTTATCCAGAACTCCAACCTTAAATGCAAGCTCTGTTGCGAAAAATGTCCCAGGCTGGTGTGTGAGATATAAGTAATGCAAAAAATCCTTATAATTTGATTGGCGCAAACCGATGTTCACCGACGCAAATGCCCTCAGGATTGATGCCCTAACTGCAACTATGTCCGCCTCTAAAACGCCCAGATGATCAAATAGTCTCTTCCGCTCGATGTTGAGTGTCGCTCCGAATCTTAGAACCCTGATATCCAGCCGTTCAGGGATGTGGATGCTTTTTGTCATTGGGAAATAAATTGGAGCCAGCTCCGCAGAGATCCACTTCCCATCTCTTAAGGGAATCAGAGGCAATTGCCTTAATCGATTAGCCAAAGGATAATTGTGATCAAACCACGAACAAAGGAGATTAGCCACAGCTGAATGCCAATCCCCGTCCATCTTTGTTCCATGCATTCTTGAGTTAGAACTGCGTAGATCACTTTCTAGCAATTCCAATATAGCATTTGCTGAAATATGCTTAAGCCCATAACCTTTTAGAACACTCTTTGCTGGCTCGGAATACTTTGGTGAAAGAAAGGGGTCCTTGTCCGGGTCGTCAAATAATGGCACACCTCCCTCATAGGTCGCATCTTTAGTAAGAATCGAGATGTCGGTGATGAGTCGTGGGTCCCTTCGATGACGTGACTTGAGAATAGGACTCGCCATGACAAGTCTTCGGATTTTAATGTTCAGCTCAGCCCAAAACGTATCCAATGCACCTTCAGTGTTTGGAAGAAACAGAGGCCATTCATAGCATAAAGAGGAGTGTTCATAAAACTCCTTGATGGCGGTAAGGAATGCCTTCGCTATCCAATCAAGAAGGTTTTCATTCCTTGTGGAAGTCGTAATGATATCTTGGCGATTGGCGCTGGTATCAAAATCGGAGTGAATGAGAAACTGAATGACGAGAGTCGTTAATCATTTTTGTATAGACAGCTTAGGATATAATGGAGCCATATGGAATCTCACCTTGTAGTCCGATTCTCTCACAGGCAGAAATGCGAAGATCTCTTGTTTTCTCTTTGTATTAACAAGTGGCTTAAACTCCGCTGTGAGAGGGAATGCTAGAACGACCTCGGCAGAGGTCGAGATAGTTTGAGTATCATCCGTATTAGGGAGGTCGCGGTTATCGCTTCTTGCCAGTCCGTGTGCTTTCAATGTCGTGATATGATATATTTGGCTTTCTTTCCTTGACTCATTGTTTTTGGTGAAGGCTGTGTCCAAAGCTACTCGGTATTTATCGACATGGCGCTTCAGAAACTCTTTCGATTTCTCAGCTCTGCCACTTTTGTCGTGAAATACCATCTTTATTCTCTGAAGCTTCTTTAAGAAAAGTAGAGATGTTTGTTGTAGGTCGTCCAGCTGTTTGAATATGATTGACTTGAGGCGTCGAAGTTCGTCTTTATCTCCTTCGTCATGAAAGTAAAGAGTCATGCGCGTTAAAGGCCCTTCTAGCTTCTCATTAGTCGGCACCCAAATGGGCCTGACCATACCCAGTCCAGGATCATCCCTTTTATGTCTGAATTCGAATGAGAAGTTGCCAGATTGGATATGTACCTTCCAAGCGGCGATAAACACAGACTTGAAACCGATACCCTTTGCGCCAATATAGCCATACGAAGTGGATTTGGTGCTCTGCCCAACTGCACAAATGGCCACCAAATCCCGCTCGGTAAAGCCATCTTCATTACATTCCACAACAATACGATTTTCATAGACCTCGAAAGAGATGTAGGGATCTTCAGTGGTCTTGGAAAAGCTATTATCTTCAGCGTTTTGAAGGAGTTCAAACACAAAACGAGCGCCACTGCCGTATATTTGCTTGGCCAAGCTATGACTCATTAGTATGTTTGTAGACTGTAGGGATTTTGTGCAATATGTACGTCTTGATAGAGTGCGCCGCGGTATTCTCCATCGCAAGCCAGTTTTCATCAATTTCGCGACGGTATTCTGGCTTCCATTTTTCGATATCGCTCATCATTTGCTCATTCAAGTACCCATACTTCCTAGTTAGGCGACGTACAATCTCCTCTGCTTTTTCTACTGAAGCCATATTTGCAATAATATGCACAATTGTGCTCGTAACACGATAGTTTGTGCGGTGTATCGAGAGGTGTTGGAACAGACGGCAGATGCGTCAGATGTCCACATTGGTCTTAGATTTGAAAAGAAAATATTAATGTCTCTTCCACGCAGGGGCCTGCTGAATATTTATATCAGCTATTAACCATAGCACAGCCGTTGTTCCTTGACATGTGGGTGGCCGTCCGATTCTAACCAACTGGACGTGAGCCAGCGGCAAGAGAGAGTATCAGATTGGGCCATGTGGAAATAATAAAATTGAACTCCGCTTATATGCAGAGGTTCGCATTGTGGGGCTTGTAAAAGGTTATATATAGCATTCCTGTTGGTGATAACTGAGCAGAAATCACGGAGCCACGCGAAACTCGTCAGCGGATATTGTCTGCGAGCTGAACGACGCGGTTGAACAACCGTTAAAAGGGCCTAGGAGCAGTCGCCAACAATTTCGTAAGAACGCGCTCAGTCACCACAGGAGCAGTCCAGGAATCGTGCCTTTTTCCTTCTCGTTTAGATTCTCTCACTTGGTCACGCAAACTGTGGGAAATCTACAAGGATAGGAGGGGTTATCGGGCAAGCCGACTTCGCAATGTAGGTTCCAACCAACACGCATAATTCCCTGTCGCTATCGACTCCATTGTGCCCCTGGGCTCTGATTAATTAGACAAAGTGGGATGTATTTATGAGAGTTACTGGAGAATGACCATGGTTACGACTCTAATGATTACTTTCGAATCAAAGAGCTATTGATTAACTCCCTATGGTAATATAATTTAATTTTTACGCGCTCGCTTGTTGCATACCAGACGTATTAAGATGTTCGTGGCGGCAAATGTGTTTGATCTAGCGCCGTGGCTTATTCTGGGGTAACCCCATATCTTTGATCCTGGCGGATAGTGGTGGGGGGGGGGGGGGGGGGGGGGGGGGGGGGGGGGGGGGGGGGGGGGGGGGGGGGGGGGGGGGGGCGGGGGGGGGGGGGGGGGGGGGGGGGGGGGGGGGGGGGGGGGGGGGGGGGGGGGGGGGGGGGGGGGGGGGGGGGGGGGGGGGGGGGGGGGGGGGGGGGGG